>PVKM010052107.1:0-10351 GCA_004027735.1 Carollia perspicillata
TTTTTAGTGGAGGTTGTCCCTCAGCTTAGAACAGTTGCTTGTCCATTGCTTGTACATGGTGGCCTGGCTGGCAGTAATGCAATGATTGTAGTGATGATGGCAGTCTACACCTAATGACAAGGAATAGCTCTGGTATTTTAGAGATCCATGTCATCCCAGGATAACTGCTATCCCAGGCATCAGAGACTGGAGGGATTCTTTGAGGAAAGAATTAACACATCTGAAAGAATAAGTAGACTTTGGAAGTACTGGACCCAGATCCCCAGTATAGATCCTGTTCCCCACCTTGTACTTCATTCTTCGCTGCAGTTTCTGCTTGAGAGTCATAAGAAAATGTATAAAGCATAGATTTACTAAAATGTAGAACTTTCAACTATTTTCAATGAGATATATGATCTGTAAGATATGCTCAGATAACTTTATATATATACATATACATACACACACATATAACTCACTCATCACAGAATGGCTGGATATTTTTAGAGGTAAGAAAAATAATCGTGATAGTGATTTAAATGCAGCAACTTCACAGATGGACTCTTTATTGCATTGGAAGGATTTAAAACATGTAGGTCTACCAAATTAGTTAGAAAATGTATTTCAGAGAAACATTAATAAAAAAGTAAAATGATCAGGAAGCAGAAATATACTAAAACAAAAGGTACAATAATTACTTTTTAAATGAGGTTGAATTTGATTTTTAATATTCTGGGAACATATTATTACCAAGTTAAATAATATTTAGGAGTGTATTTAAAAACTAGGATTTCTTAATTTCTGGTTCTGGTCTATCTGACCTAAACTAAAATATAAATGTCAATCAGAAGATTAAGTGATAAAATGATGTGAAAATGAACATGTTAAGTGGCGTGAGGGAACCCAGAATTACCACTGTAAGGGATTTAAATAAACTGAGTCAGATGTCTGAAGATTGATCCTAAAAATTATATTTTATAAAAAAGAAAACATCTCACTGAATTTGTATTTGATTTTAGAGGATGAGTGACTGTTTACACTATCTACACAACAGCTCTGCTTGTGGACTTTGGGGTTTTATAGATCTTTATGAAGATCCAACCTCCACAATTTCTAATTATGGAATTCGAGCCAATTTTTTAAAATTTTTTGAGAGAAGAGAGGGGAGGTGAGGAAAGGGGAGGAAAGAATAGGAGAGTGGAGGGGAGGGAAGAAGCAGGAAGAGAAGAGAGAGTTGGTTCCTGTATGTGCCCTGACTGGGGATCAAACCCACAACCTTGCATATCAGGACCACATTCTAACCAACTAAGCTACCTGGCCAGCATCTGGACCAGAATGTTAATCTTTCTGACAACCAACTTACTTACCTATACAATGGGGATGTTTGTATATATGTCTCAGAATTAAGTTAAAATTACATGAGACTACATATATATAAAAATGTACATACCTTGGTAGAGTCCTAGAAATTGACAGGAATAATTATTTAATAGACAAGAGTATCACTTTATTACCTCTGGTGTTTGCTCATGAAATGAAAGGCATACATACTGTCACCATGTATCTGTCTCTTCATTTTCTTTCTTGACTCTGGGACATTTCTTTGATCTGTACCGTCAGGCACTTAAGTTTTGTAGCTTCAGGCTTCTACTTGAGCCTGCACTGCCTGGTTGTATTGGTAAGTCTAATTTGGGTGGTTAAGTATTTAAAGAGTCCATTTTGACCTCAAATTAAACTACCTCTTCTGGGTAAGAGTTTGTCAATAATTAAGCTAATATTTTAACTTTTGTCTGCATATTGTCTTAGTTTATCTCTTAAACACTTCCATCCTCAATTTGTTAGAAAGGTATTAACTACTGGGCTCTTATGATACCAATATTAATGCTTAATACTTGTTAGTATTCTCTTCTCTTGTGCATATTAAGGAACAGAAGCTTAAAATGAATACTTACATATATGTTTGTGTATGTGTATGTGTGTATATAGATTCTATCCTAATTGTAGAATATGATTAGTCAGGGTTCTTCAGAGAAACAGAGCCATTGGGGTATGTATATTATTAGAATGAGAAAGAAAGAAAGGAGACACGGGTTTATTGTAATAAATTGGATCATACAATATGGAGGCTGACAACTTCCACAATCTGCTGTTTGCAAGCTGGAAACTGAAGAAATCTAGTGACATAATTTAGTGCAAGTCTAGTGGGCTGAGAACCAGATGATGGTGTAGATTTCAGTCTAAGCCTGCAGGCTTGGGAACCAGAAGCACCGTGGGCAGGAGGTGTATGTCCCAGCTCAGTAATGAGGCAAAACACAGGGGCAGACTCCTCTGCCTTTTTTATCTGTTTAGGCCCTCAGTGGATTGGGTGGTGCCTCGCTGGGGAGGTCACCTCGCTGGAAGCTGCTCTCTTCCAGAATGCCCCCACAGACAGATGCAGAAATACTGTTTATCCGAGCACCTGGGTACCCCATCCTTCGGTCCAGCTGACACACAAAACTAAACATTCCACTCATTATTGGTGAATTCATCCACTCACTAATTTTTTAATCCCCAAATAAATACTCCAAAGTGATTTCATGGTTATTCATGAATAGGCAGAGAGCAGAAAGATTAGAGTTGCCTGGCGCATGTTCCCAGCGGTGGTCGGACAAGGTGATGCTGTGCCTTGTGTCAGCTCCCTGTAAACGACTGTAAACAACCCTCCCTTATGGGGTCTATGTAGTTTTTTACATTTTTATACATATTGTTGATTTTTATTTGTTTGTCTGACATGGTTCTCAAGCCCAGTGTTGAAGTATTGTCTAGTGTTCCTAAGTACAAGAAGCCTGTGGTATGCTTTATGAAAAACACATGTGTTAGATAAGTTTCTTTCAGGTTTGAGCTATAGTATCCTTGGCTGTACATTCAATGTTAGTGAATCACCTAACATTGAATATCTACTATATTAAATAAGCTGTCTTTAAACAGAAGAACACATCAATCAAAGTTTTTGACTGGTCGATGAGATGCTGTGGGCCCAGCTTTACCGGAACCTAATCCTTAGCAGTAAGGCTTCAGTATTTGCTAATTCAGGGTTTCTATTGACTTATAGAACATAATTGCCATGAATTATAAGAATCAATTGTATATACATATAAACCAGAATGTGAGGCAGCCTCCTATTTCTTTAGTTCTTATATCTACTTTAGGTATAAGAACTAAATTTTAAATCCAAAAATACTACTTACCAGGTGTTTAATTTTTAGATGTTATTTCATCTCTCCTACCTATGTTCCCATTATATTTTAAAATAGTGGAAATGATACCTTCTAAGTTTTCGGGGGTGTATTCAAGGTGCTAAAGAATATATGAAGATTCTAGAACACTGGGTCCATGTCCTTTGGCATTAAAGAAGTACAAGCTCTTTATTCTTCAAAGACTATGAAACCCACATAAATCTAAAAAAAGGGTTTCCTAAATTAAATAATACAGGAAAGCAATATAATAAGAGTCTTTCTCATATAGATTTAACTAGGGCAACTTATTCCCTTGCCATCTCATTGGCTGTTCGAATCTTGCCCACACTTCCTTTTTCTGCCACTGCTGTGTCTGGGGTTTCCTGTCATTAGCAAACATGTCAGGTAATGGTATGAGTATTGTCAGAGTATTGACGATGAGGTAATGTCCCTGTCAGTGCTTTGCCACAGAATGAAATTGTTTTTGAGCAGTCATGTGTTTAGGGTTCATGTTCATTTATCCACTGAGATAGGAAAATATCATTTATTTTGCTAGAATCTTAATGGATTTCAGAATCAAGAGAGACTTTTATAGGTCAAATCAGAAAATTTATGGGGAAAAAAAGGATTTCTACAACTTAAAAAGTTTTATTTAATTGGAAGCACAAAATCGCTAACCAGGCATCTGAGAAGGCTAGTTCGGATGGTTGTTGCTAGGAGATAGTGTAATATGACAAAAGACAGGGGAGAACATCTTAGGGCGAATGGTGAGCCTTTGCCTTCCCTGGAAGAGCAAGTTTTCTTCTGCTTCTGCAACGGGAACCAAAACTGGTGCTATGACTAAATGTACCCTTCATGCCATTGATTTTCTGTAAAAAGGAAACAACACATTTTTTCTTAACACAAATACATTTTATTTTAGCTGGGGTAACTCTTTTTTAAGAAACATATAGTATTAATATTTTAGTTTAGAAAGTATAATTAAGCCTCTGTGAATTGCCACTTGGAATGACATATAATAGCTATTGTCTAGAGGCAAATGAAACACTTGAATTTGTTTTTGACCCAGTGGTCCTACTTCTGGGAACTTATCCTACAGATATATCTGGATATATGAGGGCTTTTATAAACACCCAAATATTTGTTGCCGTGCTATTTGTTACAGGAAACATTTAAAAGGAAAAAAATCCTTTAAGTGTCCACTGTAAGAGATTTCTTTAATAAACATTTTTAAATACTATGCAGTGGTTGGGAAAACTGGTGAAACATTATATTTATATTGCATTTTAATTGAAAATTCAAAGTTATTTACAGTATATATATACATAGATATATATGCATGTGACACCTTTTGTCTAAAAAGTAGGAGATTATATATTCGTATTTGCTTGCCTTATATAAAAGAGTTACATGGAACTGTATATAACGAACTAATAAATGATATTGCTTACATGGATAGATTTTTAAGGAGCTTCTAAATGCTTTCTATCCTTATTTTTGTTGTTGTTCAAATATATACATTCAAAAATGAAATAAAAATAAGAAAAGGCAAAAATAGAACTTATAAATTTATAAGAGTAACCTTCCTATTTACAAATAAAGAAATGTAGGCCAACATAGATAACTTTTACAAGTGTGCACACCCTATAGCCTAGCATGAGTGCTGGGTCCTTGAGAGCAAGAGCTATATCCATTTGTCTTTATATTTCTAGTGATAACTCAGTGCTTTTACTCAATAAACAATAGTTGATTGATTTTCATTTAAACATATGCTGACAGCTTATTTCAGTCATTCGTATCTTAAAATATTTGAAAACATTAAACACTCCAGTGATATGTCCTTTGATGATTGGCAGGCTTTCTTAATCAATACAGCTTATAATGGACTTATTAAGATTAAGCATGGTTGGGTTCCATTTTGACACATTTGAGTAATACCTTTTTTATCCACTCTACTGATTTTAAGCCTTGACAACCTTAGTGGTATATCTGATTCACCTTTTCTGTAGTCTAATGCAATATCAAATAGAAGACATAATGAGGGGAAATGTATTTGAGGGTGCAAATATGCCCCTAAATCATTATTCCCTTCTATAACATTGGGTGGTTAAAATCTATTCCAATTAAACTATTTTGAGATAGGGTTTTATGATGAAAAGACTGAATATTCAAAAATAGAAAAAGCTTAGAAGCTTTATTCTGATAAAAGCATACATGTCTAAAAGAGATTTTTAGAATATATCCATTGGAAGCAGCATCTTTCTATGGTAGGACTTATTAGTGACATTAAGTTTGATGCAAAATATCTGCACTTTTGAAAATATTGCTAAATTATGCATTAAACAAGATTCTATTTTTTGAAGAATAGTTAGCTAATATTTTCATATATCTATATGGGTATTGATAGGAGATTCATCAGAGCTGCCAAGTTTTTTCAAAACTTATTTGTTATTTAATACATATTTACATTTCTTGCTTTTTAATAAGTTTTTATTTATTTATTGTTAGATAGAGGAAAAGGGAGGGAGAAAGAGAGGGAGGGAAACATCAATGTGTGGAAACTCTCAGGTGTCCCCTACCGGGGACCTGGCCTGCAGCCCGGGCATGTGCCATGACAGGGAACCAAATCAGTGACCCTTTGCTTCACAGGCCCATGCTTGATCCACTGAGTTACACCAGCCAGGGCTACATTTCTTTCTTGTTTCAAATTTTGTTGCATACATATTAAGTGGAACTATTTAGTCAAGATGGGGAGATTTAGTTAGTGAAAATATGACTAAATAAGATGAGGTTAAAATGGTTTTATTTATTAGTGAAAACTGCTTACAGTTTCAGTTCCCAAAATGAATTTCATGAAGTACAAAGTTTATGTGAAATCATAATATATCCAATCCATATACATATGCAATACTTATGGTGTATCCGGTAGGGACAAAATGAAGGGCTTGCCCTGTGGAGTTTACGTTCCATTGAGAGACTCCAATCTCACACAAGGGAATAAACATATATGTGACACATGAAATTACAATAAGTGCTAGAAAGAACTAGGCAGCCTAAGAGGATGGAGTCCAATGCTGTCCCGTCCATGCAAACCGTATATTCAGGGAAGGCCTCTCAGATAAGAAGTTCTCCGAGTAGAGATGTAATTCAAAGAGAGGGAGGTATGGATCTAGGAGAAGAGTGTTGTAGGAAAAACAAAGAAGAGCAAACTCACTGTCAGTGACCAGAGGGGAGAGGGAGGGGATTTCAGGGGAAAAGAGGACGGGTTTGCAGGAACAAGTATAAAGGACACATGGACAGAAACTAGGGGCGAGGGTGGAAATGGGAGGGAGATGAGGAGGGCTGGGGGAGTGGGCTGGGATGTGAGTAAAAGACAGAAAACTGTTGAATAACAGTTTTGAACAACAATTAAAATAAAATTTTTAAAAAAGAAGTGCAAACTCAAAACCCAGAAGGCGTTATGTTCTTGGAAAGTGGTAGGAAGGTCAAGACAGCCAGCGTGGCTGGAGAGAAGAGCTGAGGATCAGAAGAAGGGGTTTCAAGTGTGGGATGCTTAAGAGGGCATGAGAAAGATTTTGGGTTTTATTTTGAATGAAGAGGGAAGTTTATGGATGGAGTAGTAAAATGCTATTTAATACTTACTAGTCAATATAATGGCTATTTTCAAAATGAAAACTTACATTACACATATATTAAAATTTATTATTGAATGTATAAATACTTATTGCAGTTGAAACAGGTGTCAAATTTTGAACATTTCTCTTGGTGATTAATTATTTTGCCCTAATTTGTCGATCTAAATGCACATTATATTTTCTACTAATATTCTATAAGTACCTTGTACAATTTAAAGTGTTTCAAGGTAAAAGCTATTTGTAAAACTGGGGCCTAGAAAAATGCATTTATCACAATTGAAGTAATCAAAAGCTTTTAGCACAAGATATCTAGAAATATCTTTGAAATTATCTAAGCCCTCACACTTTTTTTTGTAGTTGACAAAGCCAAAACACAAAGAAATTCAGTTGACTGAACAGGTGATGGACATTTAATTAGTAGCAGAATCATATAATTTTAACTCTGAAGAAAGATTCTAGGTTAACAAAGTAAATTTAATAATGTTTTACCAATATGAGTGTAAGAAGAAAGTTGGGGTTTATTATACATCATGAAAATGATGGGTAGAAATGTCCCACAGAACATACTTTCTTATTCAACACGTTTGGCAAATTATTTCCATTGCTTATATAGCTCTCAAAATAACTTTGCATGTTCACTTTTTGTTGTATTATCTGGTTCCAATAGGCTTAAACTAGGTTGATTTTTAAATTAATTTTGAAAATACGGGGTTGCATGCATGGCCTAAATTATAGAGAACTAGAAGTTGTCAATGATATAATCTTCTTTTCTGGTGGATACTTCAAATATAAGATATAAGTTGGCTTGACAGTTTTGAAAAATTTTGAAACAAAATGTTGATTATAAACATTGTATGTTGGTGTTTACTGTTAGTGCATTCTATATGACATTTGCTGAAGTGAAATGACATTGCAGTTGATCAGTATAATTACAGACAGTTCTATTTTCCTTGACAGTTTGATGAATTGACTTCTACAATAGTCTTTTCTCCTTTGTAATGGACAGTTAATTAACATTCTGTAAACTTTTGAAGACTATTCCGCGGTCATTGGGATTAACTCTCCTTAATTACCACCACAATGTTGGGTTTTCTGCATGAACTGTGAAATTCTACTTTTGAGAATGGCCTGAAAATGACTTTGGAGCATCTGCTGCTGCCAAACACATTGGCTCTCTGGTGCAACATTTTGTCTGTTTGTAATTTCTGTTTCTGCTTTGAAATGTCACTTGCCAAATACTTCAATACCTTTGAATCCCCTTACCCTATGTTTAAAAATCTTACCATAAATGTCACATAAGATAAGAGATGGATCACTTGGATTTGCAAGCAGGACTGATAAAATTCTCAGAGATACAATATTATTTTTACTCCATGAAAATGTTCACGTGATTTGTACAATGTGCTATTGTCGTTACGTCCACCTGAATCCATAGATCTCTGTACTATTTCAGTGTGGGTATGTATGATTCAGGTTAGCCTTCCTGGAAGCTGAGAATCCTACATTGAATTCTAGTTCAGTTGAAATTTGACATAAATCATATCCTATTTTTGACTTTTGACATAAATTATTGAACAAATTATTGTTTTGTTTTTCTATAAACATTGATTGACTTTCTAAATCTTTCCAATGCTCTGATTCTTTTAGAAGTACAGAACAATGTAAAGTATGGCCTATTCAGAGGTCAATTGCTATTCTTCAAAGAATGACTTTAGGTTATTTAAGCTTGCAGGGATTCGGAAATAGGCTGTAGTATTAAATATTTCAGTGGTGCAATTTTCCATCAATAAAAGAACACACTCATACTAAATCAAACAAACAAAAAAGTGGAAAGCTTAGAGGTTTGCTGAGTTTGTAAAGTATTTCAGTCATATTGCTGAATATGTGCCATTCCTAAAAAAAGATTCCTTGATCTAGTTTTCTATAGTTTTCATATGGTTTGATTCCATCTTCTCTTTTAGAGATGATGTAGCACTATAAAGAATGATTTGTATGTATGAAACATTTTGGAAACTCAACTTCCTACTGCAATAGAATTATACTCTATTTTTAAGTCATTCCTTTTTAAAAATATTTAGTTGTATAAAAATATCTTTATGTAGCAGTCTCATTTTTTCTTCCTGATTAGCCTTTAAACTCTATAAATTGATAAGCTTTTATATCTATATTATCTTACATTGTTCTTTTGGTGGGGTATAGATAAACCAGAAAATTTTCATACTGTTTTCTGGCCTTCGAAATGTTCACCTCCTAATATAATACTTGTCATTGTTTTGGTTCTACATTTCCAATAAACATCAAATTCAGTGCATTGTGTAGGGGTAGAAATCTATCCAGTGGGTTATCTGTTTCAAAGAGACCTGGTGGAAAAGATATTTATCTTATGCACTAATTCTCATACGGACTTCAAGCATACCCTATAAAAAAATTCTTACAACCGCTTTTCAATGTCAGTGAACAATCAATGCAGCTGATATGGCATCAGAAAGAATTAGGGGAATGTGTTTGCCAAAAACTCATTTTGTCTCAACTATGGTTATCTTCATAGTAACCTCTATTTTTGTCCTGAGAGTCAGCAATTCGAATATAAATTAGAATAAACATTTCTAGATTTGGAATCTGGTTTCAAATAAGAAATAATTATTCCTATAAGCCATGTGAACTAAGAGGACTATGCTACTCATTTTTCGTACTTGTGAAATAGTGATAATGCATGCCTTACTTCTCTCACTTGGTTCTTTTTTGAATCAAATAAATAAATGTATTTGATAGTTTTTCCAAAACTGTCAAAATATATAAATACAAGCTGTTATTATTATTTTAAAAATGTACACCACCAAAATACTGAAAAAATCATCAAAAAACAATATGGTGTATGCTTCTTTACAGGGTATTATTAATTAATGAAGTTTCAATGAATGTCGACTTTCTTGGCTTGGAGTAAAAATCCGTGCTTCTTCCCCAATTTTCCTCAATGGATAGTGTGTGGTTTAGTATGTCTATGTGTTCATCAAAGGCTTTTGATCCAGGTGCAAAAATATGTTTAAACTTGAATAACGGGATTCAAGGAGCCTTTGGGACACACGGCCACAGGAGGAATGCCGGTGCGGTCACGATTGCTACTGGCTGCCACACAGGATGGGAGAGACCTGACAATGGTGTCTGGGTGAGGCCCCAGGGGACCTACATAAACAAGGGCTTCTAGGACTCCAGAGGTCTGTCTGGTCCTATCTGGCATTTTTGGTTCTTACCAGTGCTTGCTTTAAAAATATCAAGTAACAACAACAACAAAAAAAAAAAACCACTTGCAAAACTGTAGGCAAAAGTCACATTAATAGCTTCCTTTCCTGTGAAATTATGGGGAAAATTAGTAAGAAATAATATATAACTTAATTTTTAAACTTACAGTGGTATTTTAAAATATGAAAAAACATTCTTTGAAATTGCTATTAACTAAATTTCAAAATAGATATGCCAGTATATTTGGTAAAAAAATACTATTTCTCTTCTTGCTTCAAAGGA
>PVKM010052108.1:0-10314 GCA_004027735.1 Carollia perspicillata
CCGAGCAGAGCTGTCTTCTCGCGTCCACACAGGGTTGTTTTTGTTTCCATTGAACTAAATGCCTTTAGGAGGATCGTGAATTCCTGTCTACCACTCCTTCTGCCCACATATGTCTTCCACTTGGCCAATTTGCAGATTTATCCTACCTGCCTGCTTGAATTTTGAAGGCGTTCAAGTTTGTGAGCCTGCTAACTTCACTTCAAAGACCACTCTGGAGGGCAGTGTTGCAGAGGTCAAAGCCGCAATTCATTGCTTCACCGTGAATTAGGCATTTGTCATGGACTGGGCTAACGCCAGGGAACCAAAGATGCAGGAATCTCTCCCTCAAAAGCTAGAAATGTAATGAGTAGTCACAAAAAGTCTGAGTCTCACACTCAGTAGACCCTCGGGCTTAACACAAAGAGCCCTTCTTTTCTCCCCCGGAAGGCTGCATTTCAGAGACACTGTCATTTTGACATAGCATTAGATATTTCCTTCTTTCCTTCTCATGTCTCAGTTTATTTTTTCCCCTCATGTTAACTAAATAAATAGATCTTTCTCCAAGGAGTCAGGCTCCAGGCCAGACAGAACCTAATGTGTAGTCCTTTTGGTCCAACCAGGCTTCGTCTGTCACATGGTAGGGAGAAGCTGCCTTCCCCAGTACAGACTTGCTGTACAAGCAATGCACTGTAGTTTCCTGGAGAGGTTTGCAGTCACGAGCTCACCTAGCCCTGCCCTGGTGCAGCCATGCAGGTGTGTGTGCCCAGCTACAGTCCTAGCCCTGGGGCCTCCATTCAGAGGCCTCCTTCTCAGGGGCCTTTTTCCTATTTGGACTCGGTACCTTTCTACTCCTCGCCCTGCCCAGACCCGGGGGTCCATAAAGAGGCAGGGGCCTTTTGTTTGGGATGCTTCTGCAGTGAGATGATTTCCCTTTTCTGTACTGCTTCCATCTGACCCTTGCCTGTTGCTGTTCCACAGGAAGAAACTGAACACCAGGGAGCTGGCATTGCTCTGTGCCTCTTAGTTGTTAACTGATTTAGGGGTACACTGTACATCCAAGAAAGTTATGGGACACTAAACTGATTCCTAATTCTCCTGTGTCTCCCCACTTTTTCCCCTTTTCTCTCTCACAAAATCTTGGGACCAGGAGAAAGCATAGCATTCTCTTGGTTTTCACCTATTATTTTGAGAATATGGCTTTTCATTTCTGTTCAATAATCCTTCCTAGGTTAAAATTAATCCCATCCACTAGAAGCCACTGATGACGTCCAATTGTACTTTGAATGACATTGAAATTCTTTATTATTATGGGCAATCATGACCGCAAATATCGGACCCTCACTTCTCAAACCTTAGCTCCTGTCGGTCTCTGCCTCACTCGTTACATCACAACCATGCTGGTCTTCTTTCTTAAACACATCAGTCCCTTTCCTGTGTCAGGGACTTCATACGCAGTTTGGCCTCTGCCTCTCAGCCTGGCTGGCTGCTCGTGCCTTAGCTCAAATGTTGCCTCCATAAGGAGTTGTTCCTGTTTGGGCGTGTTCCTCACGCAGCCATTCTTATTCCACTGCCTTGCTTTATTTTTATAACAGTTAGCACTACCTTAAAATATGTTGTTCTTTCCCTTACTTCTTTATTACTAGAATGGTGCTCCCATTTACTTCATATTCCAGGGCTCAGGACAGGGTCTGGTGCATAAATAAACGTGCTTTCTTCCTAGCCTCCTTGTTGCCTTCCACCAACACCCAGGTCACTCACTGTGCTCCGAATGCTCCAGGTGTGGGTCTAGGTCACGGGAACGGCCTATTTAGTGCTCTGCTGTGCAGTTCTGTCAGTCCCTCTCCTTAAAAGTGTTTCACCATCACTCTAGCACAGTGAGCCGTTCTCAGAACCATAATTTACTATCATCTCAAACTTTTAAAATTCTTCTCATAGATGATTACTGCACCTCTTTCTTCATTCCCACCTATTTTTTCCTTGTAGCTCTTACTGATTTTAGGTCCTAATCCTACTAAATTCTTCTACTTCCTAACAAGCCTTCTAAATTTCATTTTCTCTCTATTTGGCTTGGAACTCATAACTAGATATTACAATGCCCTCTTTCAAGCTTTTAAAAGATTCCTTTGTGACATAACTGTACATTGGACTTACTTTGGCAATGTACTTGGTCTTACAGTATCAATATAATTGATTTAACAATGAATGGACTTAGGGATGACAATATTCTTTTCCTGTTATCCTGTTCCAGGGTAGAGAGTACAGCTAGAATCTTAGCTCTGCTTGGTAACCCTTGAGTTCACCTCTATTGTGCTGGGTTTTTTTCTTCAAAAAAAAAAAAAAGAAAGAAAGAAACAGATTCTCTTCTTTGCTCAAGCCTCCTCCAGCTATACCCTCACGCTTCCTGAGACTACATCTCTTCTATTAAAAAAGTTTTTTTGAACAGATTACCTTACCACCTTGATTCCAAACTTATCTAAAGCATCTCCTATCCTTGTTTTTCTCTGACTTAGAGCAGAAGTATACAATTTAGTTACTTATGATCAGTACCTACTACACTTCTGATAGGCATTCACTATGTATTGATTGAATAAATGAAATATTAGCAGATAGGCAGTTCAAACTTTATTCACAGGATGTTTAGTATTCTGAAAACCAATGCAGATGTGCCTGACAGCTCTGTGGTCTGGAATAGAACAAAGCTAAATAGTAAAAAGCCTTTTGACTTGGTAAAATTAGTAAGAGCACTTAGCTTCACCATCACACTGGGTCACACATGACTGTACGGTTAAATAGATGCCACACTGACCCTGGAGTCAGGAGATATAGTTTCTAATCTGGACTCTGCTACTAGATGCCATTAGCTCTCTAGACTTCGATAACCACATCTGAAAAGGAGGGGCCTGGTAGTCTCTAACTTATCTTCTGCCTCTAGAAATCTACGATTCTTTTATTCTCGTGTCATTGTATCAAACTGACAGTGAACAGCGATGACTTCATTGTAGAATGGTGAACCTAGGCAACAGGCTAAGTATCTCCAGGTGGACTCTGAAAGGAGAAAAAGCACTGAGGACATACTGAGTCTGCTTTACTGTTTTATTTGGGCCTACTCATACGAAGACACGAAGACTTGAGGCCCGAACCTCAGTCTTGGTACTTATTTCATAAAACAAAGTTAGAAGTTGAGATACAGATCCAAGTAGCAACATATATGAGAAAGTTTGCTGCGTACTATGCAAGTAATCTTGTAGTTTTAGTTTTGAAGCGAAAGGAAAACATCGAGGGCTTTGGCACGAGGATGTCGATCTTCATTTGAGATATCGCAGATACAGTCTGGCCGTGGCGAGCACAGGAAAACCTACTAATGTTCCAATTAGTTTAAATGGGCTGTAGAGCAGAGCTCATTATTGATTTTGAGTGTGACATGTCTTAATTGGCTATTTCATAGCTTTTCAGTTTACGGCCAAGAAAGATGAGGAAATGAAGTAAGGATGGGTAAAATTATTATCTCTTACTTTTTTGAGACTAGTATTGCTCTTACTCATCACATACTCAAAAATAATTTTAATTATTAATTTTAAAATTTGTTATGTTTGATATATTTTTGTCACTTAGTTTTATCCTAAAGCTTCATATTAAGCTCAAGAGAACTATGTGTGTAGCTTCACATGTACTATTACTGATAAGCTCTTTAAGGACCAAGAGGACACAAATAAGAAGAACTATATTTCTTCCTTTCTCAAGTATATTGTTTCTGTGTAGTTCTGCAGCTGAGATTGAATTCAATAACAAAGTTACTGAGAAGGCAGATACTTTTGATGTTATTATTTTCTTTCATTTTTAACATATGGAATGCTTCATGGATTTGCATGTCATGCTTGCACAGGGGCCAAGCGAATCTTCTCTGTCTCATTCCAACTTCAGTACATGGGTTGCCAAAGCAAGCACTGATGTTATTTTTTTTTCATTTTATGTGAATATGTATTTATTTAAAGATACAAATTAATAGACATTTTTGTATAATTAGGTGCCAAATGGTAGGTACACTGGTGGGCAAAGGAGTGTGTGGGGCACCATCTCATTTGGACTTGCTGATTATGAACATGTTGCAAAACCAAAATAGTGAATTTCACTTCCGTGTGGAATAACCAGTCTTAGAGGAATAAAATTTTTGATTCAGGCATCTAGAAATGAGTGCTGCTATCTGTCTTTCCATGAGAAAAATTAGGTAAAAAGGAGTTCTTATGAGGACATAGCTCATGAACATGACATCATCTTTATATGAAACAAAAACTACATATTTACTTATGTGACCATTGCCATTTGTCAGCAGGTTTATACCATTATTGGTTACCGGAAATGATGCACTCTTTACAAGCAGGAATTAAGGAAATGAGTTATACTGCATTGGAAAGACAGTTGGATGTTTAATGAATAGTTTTATTTTTTTAATGATTGAGAGCCATTTTCAGCTGCATTTAGTTTATATTTACTTAGTGGCTAAGGGGTGCCTGGCATTCTGCAAATGACAGTTCTGCAGAAGCTCCTACTGTTAGCCTAGGTAGCTAGTTAGTTTAATAGAGGATGGGGGCAAAGGGAATCCGACAATAAGCCTGCTGCGCTGGGCTTCACATGCTCCCCAGGGGACTGCTGCATCCTCTGCCCTGGGACCTAATCACCCCGGTCATTAGCCAGGATTACCAAGCCAATAAATAGGAAATTCCTCTATGGCTATGCCCTGGGGGAGCCAAGATGCCACTGCGGAACATCCTTCTACTTAGAAGCATGCTCAGTGGGAGCTAAGATGTTGCCCAGGACGGGAGGAGTCTAGCTGGGAAAAGGATCGGATTGGATAAGGGACACAGAAGCCTGGAAGGTCAAGGAAATGGATTGGTTAGAGAGAAGGCCCAGCACCGACCTATGAAGGATTGGGAAATTGGTCGGTTTGAAAGAGCACCTAGTCTTTCCCAAGACCAAGATGATATAATCGCAGCCTACCAAAGTCAAAGTCCCTGTCTCTCCCACCTCCCTCCCCCTCTCTCCCTCTTTCCCTCTCCTAGTAACGTGCATCTGTTTGCCTATTTATTTGTGTGTTCCCGCTCCATAATAGCTTTGCTGGCCTAGCAGCCATGCAGGGCCCAGCATGCACACAGGCCCCAAGCACAGGCCCTGTGTTCAGGTTCCAAATGCAAGCCTGAGTACAGGAGTGCAGGGCCAGCCAGAGTGCAGAGGAAACAGAGACCACACTAGCTGGCTGGGGGCGGAGACTGAACTGGCCCAAGCTTTGGCATGGACTAAACCAATGGCACCGAAGTTCGGGACCCTGGCCTTTCTTCTGGGATTGATAAAGACAAGACTGGACTTCTTCCACAGTGGGATGGAGTTGGACTGGGGACAGTCCTTTGTTTTTGCTCCAGCTTCAATAAGTCTTACCACCATCCTTCAGCCTCCCATGTGTGGTCAGTGAAATGCTTTTCTCAAGACATTGGAAGAACCCCATTTCTACCAGCAACACTACCCTTTAATACAGATGGTCAAATTCGGTCAAGTTATGCAGTCACATAGTTTCATACACCCACAAAATGCACCGATCTAAGTACCTACCGCATGGGTTGGGCACAACTCTACTCATCTGTGAATGAATAAAAGTGATAAAAAGCAAAACAGATGCTGGTTTAAAAGAAAAGGCAATTTAATCACCCTTTAACTTTCCCCTTAATAGCACTAAAAATGATATAACATGGATTTATTCATTGTTTACTTGAAGGAACTTTTGCATCCCTATTTCAAGGCATTCCTTTTAAATATCCATTCGACATGTATTTTAAGCACCATGTTTTAAAACACCTGTAAAATCACACACTCCAACTCCTTCAGGCCCATGGTAGATGAAATACCAAATAAAAACAAAAACAATTTCCAGGTTCTTCTTTTCCTAACAAGCAGGAAAACCTATTTTAATACCTGCATATTCCGCTGTAATATGTATAATTTTGTAGCCTTGCTGTAAAGAATATTTTTCCTCCTTGTACAAAGATATAACAGGTGCAATCAGAGGATATTATATTGTCATACGCATCAGAGGAACAGAGTTGGTATTAAATCTTCCACAAGGCACTCAGGCAACGGCATCAAAAAAGGAAATGGCATTACTCTGAACCCCTTTCACCTTTCAACCCCAGGGGGCCTCATTATATCCAAGGAAAGGTATTTGCAAAAGTCAAATGCAGAATGGACTATGAATTATCATGGGGAGTGGTGGGGAAAGGAAGAACTCTCATCATGTCAAAAGCAGCACCCTCTCAAGGACCAAATAAAGTGCTGATTTTACATGCTTTGTGGATCGTCCAGATACGGAGTATAGGAAGGGGAGGTGTGATAGATGAGATAGCCCATCTAAGGTGGCAGACAATGGTAGGTGATGGCATTGAATAACAATGACTGGAGAGCAATTCGTGCGCCATCACTTGCAAATCCTAGTTACAGACAAGGCACCTACAAATGCCTGAAAATTGGAGGTATCATAGTCCATGTGTATCAGCAACTCAGAGCAGCCTCTGTGGGGTCATCAACTGCCAGTCTTCATTGCATTAATATTCTAGGTTTTATATTCATTCTGATGAAAAAGTAATGAAACTTCAAAACAATGTAATCATATTACAGTATGTCTAAACCTACCTTCTAAGACACCTTCTGTGCTTCGGATAACGCTTTTTGTCATTCAATGACACTCCATTTTTTTATGCTGCAGTGGATAATAAAAATTGCTGCTGCAGAGAAATAGCAACGTCTATGAAACTTTCCTGATGGATGTTTCTCAGTTCCTAAAATATATTCTTCTTGAATAGAACTTTTTCTCTATAAATGGGAAGATATAGTAGAAATTAACCAATTTTTTCTTACTTTGAACTTGTACATATCCTAAAATATATTTTTCAATTTATTGAGTTCTTACCAAATGCCATATATTTTTGCATATGCTATTTATTTATTTAACAAATATCTGTTCAGCAGTAAATGCTGTTCAAAAAATTAATGTTATAGCTGTAAACAAAGTAGACAAGCTTTCTTTCTCCATGAACTTGCGTTCTATTTATGGTAGGTGACAAATGACTAAGTTAGAAAATAAAGACACCGTCTGTGAGACATACTATAATAGAAATAAAGTGTGTGTACCAAACATTAATTGAACATCTATCATGTGCAAAACAATGTACAAGATGCTTTCATTTTCTGAAATGAATAACAAAATTAATTTCTTGCCCTCAAGGAGCTTACCGAAGTACAGAAAAAGACAAATCATTAATTACTTTGTTCTTGTTAAAGTATTACATATGTGATTTGTTATGTGGTTTTACCTCTAAACTCAATTACTTAAAATCTATTCACCAAAAATTTGTGTTTGAGAGTGCCATAATAAACAAAGGCTAAATTTTAGGAGAGTTATGTACAAATCTGAATTTAAATCCACAAGAGAAAGTTAACTGGCTTTATATCCAAGAATCCAACTGAATTATCTGAACTCAAGATCTGAGAGAGGTGCTTCACGGAAAATTTTTTATGACTAATTTTATGTCAACCTGTATTGGGGAACAACAATGTAAATTTCTCATGTTTTTTTCAAAGTGTGATCATTGGCCAGATTTGTGAAGGAAGGAAAGAAGTTGACCAGGTTGTGGAGAGTGGAGGTGTGTTATAGACAGCTAACATAGCATGTATACTGGCCCTGTGTTGGTTGGTTGGACTGTGAAACACTCAAAGAATTGAAAAAGAGGGCTGAGTAAAACACAATGAAGCTGCAGATGGAAAGATGCATAGGAAGGATCCCACAAATGTCATTATTAAGTAGGTTAAAAATGTTAGTTTTTATTTTAAGATCAATAGGAAGGCACTCTAATGCACAATATAAGCACAATAGGAAGGCACTATAAGGCAGAGGTGAATATGATCATAACTGGTTTTTTTTAATTTTTTTAAGCAGCATTTTATTACAAAATCTGGAAAGTATAGAAAAATTGACATCATATAAAAAGTTGCCCGTAGGCCTATAATCTAGGATAATGACAGTTAACATTTGGTATGTATCTGTGCAGCTTTTATCTTATTTTTATTATATTTTTTCATTACCATTTATCGCCCCATACTCTCCTCCACCTCCAGCCATCCCCCTAACCCCTGCAGCCACCACACTGTCATCCATGTCCATGAGTGATCATAATTGTTTTCAGAAAACATCACTAGGTTGCAAAGTAGAGAAGTGACTGAAGACTGGCACCATGTGCTCACTGGAAGAAGTGGGTGGCTCTTGAGGTGGCCCACTCCAGGCACAATAGTAGCTTAGGCCAAGTTCCCGGTAGCAGATGGAGCAGGGTGTATTGATCTGGGAGATCACCGAGAGGTATAGTTCATAGGATTTAGTTATTGAATACATATGGAGGCTACACGGAAAGGAGATTTAAAGGAAAAGATTTGTTTTTTCAAGTTGTACAATAGGATGAATAGGATGAATAGGATGAGTGGTCGTGCCTGCCATTCACTGAGATGGCAAAGTTTGGGCAATCAGTAAAAATTTATAGGCCGTGATGACTTTGAGTTGCCTTTTAAACATTTGGGTAAAGTTGACAAGTAAGCAGCTGTTTTCTAGGTACTATATCAGTCAGGGTTCAACCAGAGAGGCAGAACCAGTAGCAGATATGTCTGGCTATCTATATAATATGTATATGTGTTCTAGAGAATTGGGTAACAAAGTCTGGGGAGCAGGTTAAGCAGTCAAGTCTCTATAAGGATGTTGTCTCTGCATCTGATGCTAGAACTTGCAGTCCATAGGACAGACAGTCTGAAGGGAAGATCACAAGCAGACTGGAATCCAGGACATAAAGAACAGGACCCCCATAAGAGCAGACTGAATCCCGTATTTGCTCTTATTTCTCTTACTTTGGTGATGAGGGTATCTCACACACCCTTTGTCACAGAGCTACACACACATACACACACACTCACACTCATACCTGGCCCAGGAGTCAAAGAAGCCGAAGAACAAGTCCAGGCCCAGCTGCTGCTTCACGTGAATCCGAGTGAACCAGCAGCTTAGCAATGCCCAGAAGTATCCAGTCATGTGCTATGAGAAATACAGACATTTGTCAGAAAAGACACAAGATACAAGAAACATTGTACATAGGACAATGATGCCTCAGTCCCCTTCAAAGTAGGCACCTAGGGACCTGACAGAGTTCTCCTAGCATCTCTCGCACTGCTCGAAACACTCTACAAAATCCTTTGTTGGGATTGCCATCAACTGCCCCACTGTATTTTCCTGAAACTCATGCACAGTCTGAAATCTCTTCCATTTTGAAGGTAATTTTAGTTTTGGGAAAAGCCAGAAGTGGCAGGGTGTCAGTCAAATCTGGGCTGAGTCATATGGGTGATTTGATGTTTCACAAAAAAAACTGCATGAGACATGATACCTGAGCAGATGCATTGTTATGATAAAGCTGCCAATCACCAGTTGTGCATAGCTGCAGCCATTTTCATCATATTGCACCTGTCAACCAATGAAGAATATTGAGGTAGTGCTCCTTATTAATTGTTTGAACTGGAGGGGCGTACTCATGACTGACAACACCTTCCCAATTGAAAAACAGGGTTAACATCGTCTTGATCTTGCTATGACTTTGCTATGCCTTCTTCAGGCATGGAGAACCAGGTGGCATACACTGGGATGACTGGGCCTTTGTTTCTGGATCATACATGTAGCCGTAGACCAATGATTCATCCCTGGTTATGATATTCTTGAGGAAGTCTGGTTCATTGGTAGCAGTTTAAATCAAGTCATTAGCAACCGCATCATGATGTCCCTTCTGTTCTGGTAGCAGAAGCTGCAGAGTGAATTTTGCCGTGACACATTTTATGCCAAGATCCTGCATCAGAGTCTTGCACACAATAACTTTTGGAATCCACAGATCAGCTTTTAGTTTTCACACTGTCAGTCACCAATCTTTGCTGATTGCAGCCTGTACATGTTCAACATTCTCAGATATTCTGCTTGTCACAGACCCATCCGAATGTGGGTCACTTTCAACAGATTCTTGACCATCTTTGAGTATTTGTGCCACACTTTTATTTCCTCTGCACTCGTTGCATCATCCCCCAAAGCCTTCTACATCACCTGAATCATTTCCACAGAGGAATGTTCAAGTTTAACACAAAATTTGATATGGACTTGTTGCTCTGCTCGCTCAGTCATTTTGAATGTGACAACCACACAGTACACATGCTCACTCAACAGCATCTACCACCCCCACTGACTAGTACAGTGAAGTCATCATTGTTCACACATGC
>PVKM010052109.1:0-10314 GCA_004027735.1 Carollia perspicillata
TCAAAATTCCAGAGTCTAAGAACAAGAACTAGATTTTACCACACAGCCCATACATACAGTTGCAGCTTTCCAATTTTATGAAAGTATTTTGAAAGTACTTTCCCTCCAAACCATTTAAACAGATTAACCAGCAACTCAATGACTTAAACCATAGGTTGGCTTAGTTAAAATATTTACATCACAGTTAGGTATTTAGATGTTATTACTCTATTGAAATATTTTCCAAAAGGGTATTTTTGTCAAGTAAATTGGTAGATAAAGGTAAAATACCTGATACATAGATTTATTCATGAGACAGAATTTGTTACATTTCCTATGGATAAGCAGAGTTCTCGTGGGATGATGACAAGAAGTGGAAATATCCATTCACATGATGATTATTCACTCATTTTTCAAGGGTTTATTGAGCTCCTATTATATGCCAGACTACCTGTCTGTTCCTGTGAACACAAATAGGCACAGATCAGTACATTGCAGATTGTTTTAAAATGTTATTGAAAAAGCACATGCACAGTACATCTGTGCAAGTAGTGTTTTGAGAAGTTTCCTATTACCTGCTATAATTATTTAAGACTGCCTAAATCCTGAAAAATTACATCAAAGACCTGGGAATGTCATCCTACAATTACAGAGTGTTAGATTTAGAAGTACATATAGACACTTTCTTTGTCCTTCAAAAAAGGAAATAGGGCAGGGAGTAACATGAGCTGGAAGAAGTCACAGAACTAGTTAGGGATGCAGGCAGGAGTGGAAACTAAGTCTCCCGATTTCCATCATGTTTCTATTTTACTGCAGTACTGACAAAAAGCCCCACCTTCAAGGTGATACTCCTATTTAGTACATTTCAAATATATAATAAGTTACTAACATTTTCCTACATATGAACATTTCCTACAAAGCTTGCAATCCTTCAAATAATTTCAAAGGGTTGACATACATTGTCAAGAAATTCTTCATTATGTAAATATGTTCAATAAATATCTTATTACTATACTAAGTGAAACTAAATATGTAGTTTAATTCAATATTTGCTTTGTGTTTTTTTAAATGAAAAAGTGAAACAATTGATGATTAGACTAATTTTGATAAATGTTCATGATGATAACAATAAATTGTCTCAACTTTTGGAAAATTTTGGAATGTATTTTGAAGCTGCTTGAAGCAACAAGTAGTTGTTCAATTTTAAATATATATATTTATATATATGTAAAAATATATATGGTCAAATGTTGATTGACTTCAACTTTGGATGTCTTTCTTCTTCTATATTATGTATATTGTGGTATAGTACTTTGGTTTCCCAGAAAACAGACTCTGATTTACATGTAGATGGTTGAATGGGGAAGGCTGTTAGGGAACTACACCTGTAAGCGGTGAGAGAACCAGGATTGGGCTGAGAAGAGTTTGAATTGTGATGTGGCTGCATTGAGGCCTCAGCTCATCTAGTGAGGAGTGCTGAGGCCAGCTTGCTTTTCAGAGATCTCTGGCCCTGAGACCAGGAGTCTAGGTCTCTCTGTGCACCACTCCCTCATTATTGGAAGGGGGCTGCCCCTGGTAAAGGAAGAACTTGGGTGAAATGGTTCTTTTAGCTGAGGGCAATTCTTGAAGAAGGACTCAGCTGCCAGCATGTGCAGTGGCTGAGGGAGATTAAAAGCTTCAGTCTTAACCAGGCACACTGGGTAGATGCTAAAAGGAATAAAATGATTTTGGAAGATGGAGATATCAGTTATAATTTGAATACGTTTTCTCTTTCACTTTCACAAGGCAATCTGTATAGTCTTTTGCTAGAAGGTAGATGTGTAAATGACATATAACAGCCACTTCATTCTTTTTGATTATTTGGAGTTCTGCTTGTGAAGCCCAGGCAAGGACTGCAGATCAATTGCTGCATTGAAACATTGTTTTATTAAAGCAGAATTTTGGAAATGGGCCCAGTTCTCCACTGATTTACAAAATGTCTGGAAGATCAGACCGAAAAACAGTAACATAAATCACAGGGCTTGCAAACTGAGGTGTGGGTGTGTGGGAGGACAGCCTCAGATAGATCCTTTAAGATTAAGCATTTCCTGGACACTCTGGTATCATAGTGATAAGAAATGCTTTTGGGAGGCAGATCCAACTTGAGTGTAAAATAGAGAAATTAGGAAAAAAATAGGAGTTATAAAGAGAATATTTATAGGTTTAGGAAGGTAAACACTCCAAAGTATTGACTCTAAAAATTAAAAAAAATTCAAATGTCCATTTTTATGGAAAGAGTATTTATTTTCCATGCTAGTCATAACCATCAAGTGTGATTAAACATATTTGTAACATATTTGAAGTCCTCTTGGGCCCTAGGATGTTGATGATCAGAAGACACTGTCAACTATGGACTAGCTGAAAAAGAGAAGGTGTTTGGTCTGGATCACTCCTGACAAGAGAGCTACTGATAGCCTTTGAAGACGAAATTCTGACCTGTAGGTAAGGCATGAACTGATATTATGTCGTTCCAGAAAAAAGTCCAGGAAGCAATGAGCAGACACAGGGAGACAGAGTTTGATCTAAGACAGGAGTTCCTCACATTCAGATGTACCCATCCCCGAGTGGACCTGGTCAAGCAGAAGCCAAGGGACATCACTGGGACTTGCAGAGGATTTTCCTCTATTTATCTGCTAGAGACCTTGCTTATTCTAGGATTTTATTACCCTGAGTCCTCGAAGATACATTTTCCTGCATTCTGCCCTTGCTCCTTTCTCAGTTTCAATTATCATCATCATGACCACAGCTAGGACGTAAGGCTGGCTCAAATTTGGCTTGGCCTCTGCCATGCAACCCTGTTGTAGGTGCAGCACTGGGCATAAAGCAGGGCATGTAGTGAAGAATCTGATTTAGAATAGGGCATTTAGTTTGAATTCTGCTGTTATGCCTTGGGCAAGTTATTTCCCTTTTCCAAATGTTAGATTCTTTCATTAAATGGCCACCATAATAGGTAGCCTTAGAGTGTCTCTGTGAAAGTTAGGTGGGAGGAATTATTTCAAAGTGCCTAGTTTGGTACTTAGCCCAAAGTAGGCAACCACAAATGTTTACTTCTTTCTCTAGGACCCCTCATATTTCCTATCTAATTCCAGTTACTGTAGGATCAACATAATGCTCTGTACCTTCAACTTCACTCTGGTACTGCCTTTTGTCAAAGTTAGATCTCAGAGATTTGCTGCCAAAAGAAGTCAAGAAGGAAAACAGAGAGTCCAAGAGGTTAAGCCCTCATGGTTGGGTATTTCTCATCATAACTGAAACCAAATGCATCATCTTTCTCACTAAATTGCCTCCTTTGTTCTCTCCTTCTCTTGTGATACTGTCATATCTACATCCTCTGTCTTTGACCCCATCCCTAATCCAAGTCCTCTAAGATGACTGGAGAGGTGAGCCAGTGTCCCCGGAGAAACTATGAGGCTTCATGTAGGCAGGGTAGAGGTCTGGGGCCTGGAAGGACAGAGAGCAGGGAGGGATAGGGTATAAGGAATGGGGGCAGATGAGGGATTAGGGCCTAGCAACACCCTTTCAGATTGCATTGTCCTCTCAAGAAAAGCCTCAGTACCTGTGGTCTCCTCTTAACTTCCTATGCTCTGAACATGTGGAGGCATGATGGCTGGGAAAATGGACATAGAAACCTGTAATTTTAGTGCACTTTGGGAATTGCTCTTCTAAAAACTCAGGAGATCATAAAAACCTGATATGACAATTTAAATGAAAGAGAAAAACATAAATATTTGCAAGGAACTCAATATAATTCCTGTTTGATGATTTTATTAAAAACGCCAGTGACTCTATTCATTGCTGAATTTTTGTTTGCATAAATCTGATTATAAACTAAAGACATATGTCCCTGTGATGGAAGATGCCTTTCATTGGTTTCATGTGCCCTTCACCCCATACTGTGGGTGCTGCTACTAATAGCTCACCTGACACTCTCCTCTCTGGGACCCTAGGGCCATTGGAGCTGACTCCTCCTGGGGGGACCAGGGAGTAATTTGTACCCTTTAATTAGCCAATAACCAACTGACAGTGGGTGAAATGGCCTAGTGATCTTATCTAAAGACTTAGAGATCTCTGGTACAATTTATCTCCAGAGGCCCCGGAGGAGATCAGGCTGAAGCCAGACTTAGCAGGAAACCACATCCTTCCTTACTTTGTTTTCCCCTTTTCTGTAGGCTCCCTCATGCCCTTACAAGTTTCTTATGAGAGAACACATTAATTAATTCCTGCCACAAACATCCCCTCTCAGATTCTGCTTCTGAGGCACTTGCCCTGAAATACTGTTACAGTCTGTTCCTTTAATGCTCTGCACACCTTGTATCCCCCATGTTGAAAGGAATACCACCTAATGTGACACTTTTACAACTGCAAACCCACTTACTGCTCCCAAGAGAGGAAGCAAACCAAACTCAAACCCACCACCACTCCTGTGGGGATGATATTCTGGAGCCACTGTTCTCAGAGCCTGACTATTCTCAGAGCCTGACGTCCATTCCTCTCTTTCTGTCTTGGTCAACTTCACATTTCCAAAAGGAGGAAAGGTGAACCAGCCACCAGCACTATGAATGTCACATGTAGCTTAGGAGACTAGTGGTTTGTACAGGTATGAAAAAATTAATGAAAAGACTAACAACTGTCATAAACATTAGTTTGTTGAATAATTTATTTGATAAGAAATGAAATTTCTTGGCCAGTAAAACAAGGACCACAGATCTGTCCTCAGGGAGAGGTCCTTCCAAAGCATAAGAAGGACTTCTGTGGAAGTGGAGGAAGGAGACCTTAGTCCATTGTCAGTTGTTACCAACATCATTTGTGCTTGTGCTTGGAGATTTTAAGTGGGTGGTACTTTGAAGAATTTTTCTTGCAGTACCATTCTTATAAAACTGTAGTCAGCTGTCTGCTAGTTTTGTTTTTGAGAACTGTGTTTGTCAAAAACTAATGTCAGGAATATTGCTGAGACATGCTTTATGAATCTCCTGGCCTGATAAACCCCAGGAATAAGCCATACCTGTGAAACTTCTGATTTTTAGTGGAAATTCTGGAGTTTACCTATTTTCATGTTTTCTCTTAATGACCTCAGAGCATGAGCAGGGTATGATGGGTTGGAGTTTTGGCATGGGTTGCAGAGAGCACTTTTCAAACCTGCTTTTAACTGTTGCCAAAGTATCATTACATTCAAATGAATATTACAAAGGGAGGCATCATCATTTTTGCTTGGTGAGGGAGAAGGTACGTTGTGAAGAGTTTGCTAAAATTTTTGGCTCTTTTTATGTATCCTAATTCCAATTGCTAATAATCCTCAGTTTCTCAGTCAGTACATAATCACACACACACACACACACACACACACACACACACACACACACACACACGAATTGGATCACTGCAATTTGTCAGCTCTAACAGTGGAGTTTTTGCATTGGAGCCCTGTGATCTCTTCTATTCTCCCTCTTCCTTTGGCTTCCACTGAGCTGCCCTAGACTGGAGTTTACATTTCCTCTTGCCTTTACTGAGACCATGAGGAATCACTAACACAATCTGATATTCTGTCAATTAAAAAAACAAAGTCCTCTAAAACCTAACTGTCTGGTGATGTAAGGGTCTGAATCCCAAGAAACAAAGCATATTGCTATCATTAAATATATATTGGCAGCTCTCTATCACAAAGCAATAGACTGCTTCCTGCACTCAATCCACCTTGACTCAGCAGTCCTACATTTTCTGGGCTACCTCATTCCAAATACCAGTTTTGTTATTAATTTCAATGTGTTGTCAACAAGTGATAGAAATCCTTGAAACCTGAGGAGGGCTAAAACAGGATACAGTAGAATCTCGTAGAAATCTAGGGTAGGGATAAAGCTAGATCTCTGTTTAATTTAATATTGCTGGGAAACCCATTACTACAATAACTACAATAATAATAACTACAAACGTATGGCATAAAACAACCATTTCCTTTTTTCTAAATTTATCTTTTATTGTATTTTCTCATTACCATTTATCACCCTTATACTCTATCCCATCTACTCCCATTCCCTCCCCCACCCCTGCAATCACTGAATTGTTGTCCATGTCTTCTTTTTCTTTTATACTGAATCCCACCACCACCAATGCCACCCCCAACCTACCCAGAGCTGTTATCTGCTCTCTATCTATGAGTCTGTCTCTATTTTGCTTGTTAGTTCAGTCTGTTCATTAAATTCCACATATAAGTAAAATCATATGGTATTTGTCTTACTTTGACTGGCTTATTTCACTTAGCATAATGCTCTCTAGGTCCATCCATGCTGTCGCAAAGGGTAAAATTTTCTTCTTTTTAATGGCCAAGTAATATTCCATTGTGTAAATATGTAATAGCTGTTTTATCCACTCATGTACTGCTGGACACTTAAGCTGCTTCTAAATCTTGGCTATTATAAATAAGGCTACAATGAACACGGGCTGCTTATATTTTTTCAAATTAGTGTTTCAAGTTTCTTTGGATATATTTCTAGAAGTGGAATTGCTGGGTCAAAGAGAGTCCCTCTTTTAATTTTTTGAGGAAACTCCATACCATTTTCCACAGTAGCTGCACCAGTCTGGGTTCCTAGCAACAGAGCACAAGCATTTCGCTTTCTCCACATCCTCACCAATACTTGTTTGTTGATTTATTGATGATAGCCATTCTGACAGGCATGAGGTGATATCTTATTGTAGTTTTAATTTGCTTTTCTCTGATGATTTATGGGGGGGCTCTGCCCACAGGTACCCACTCACCACCACGGATGAGAATAAGTCTAACAAGACTTGATCTACTTGGGGAGGAAAGGTGGTCCATCTCTCAAAGGAGAAGGGTCAGGAACCTGTTCCTCAATGGGCTTTTAATGGGTTTAATTTGCATAGGAATACAGGGTGTATATGTAAAGCTCATCAATCATTATCAGACAGAAATGATTAAACAATAAATAACATGCAAAAACTCTGAGGTCTTGTTCAGAGGCAGGGTCAGATAGTTAAAGTCATAAAATTTTGGGGAACAAACTCACTTCATGCTTGGACTCTTATCATTTAAATTGAGGATATTAGCAAAGTAGGTTTCACAGGATTTTATGCATTCTTTCTTAGGCCTGATCGCCCTGGGGAACCCGCCCTTTCCAGCACAAAGCCACACTCACCTCCACCATTGTTTCAGGCTTAAGTCAGGCAGTGGAGGTAAGGCAGCCCAAAAGATTAAGAGACTTTTTGCAGACAAAATGAGGACTCAGGCTATGTCAAAGCTGAGGGGTAAGGGTCCATCACCCCCTTTCTCCACAGCCCCCAAGTCCTTCCCTGAGCATCCCCTTGTGACCTGTGTCTGTCTTAGGCTGTCCCTCCCTTGAAGAATCTTCCTCATCATTGGCTAACCTGTCATGCACTGGGTGCCAGGCGGGGTGGAGTAAAGTGGATAGAGGCTGTGCTCCTGCCAGGGAGATAAGCTTTGTCTCCTAAGTGGCTTATGGTCTCAAGGTCTTTTTACCCAGCCTTAGCCATGAGGGGTTACAGTTTCTGAAACCAGGTAGGGTGGTTACCAACAGTGATTAATGCCATTGAGCATTTTTTTACATGTCTATTGGTCATCTGTATGTCCTCTTTGGAGAAGTGTCTGTTCAAGTCATTTGTCCACTTTTAATCAGGTTTTTTTATTGTGTTCATGTTGAGTTTTATAGTTCTTTATAAATTTTGTATATTAGCATCTAATCAGATCATTGGCGAATATGTTTTTGCATGCATTGGGGTGTCTTTTAATTCTGTTGATGGTTTCCTTTGCTGTGCAAAAAATTTTCATTTGATACAGTCCTATTTTTTTATTGTTTTCTTTTGTTTCCCTTGGCCAAGGCAATACATCAGAAACACTATTGCTACAAGAAATGTCCAAGACTTTACAATATGTTTTCTTCTAGGATTTTTATGGTTTCAAGTAATTAAGTCTTTAATCCATTTGTATTCATTATTGTGTGTGGTGTAGGAAGGTGGTCTAGTTTCATTTTTTGGCATGTATCTGTCCAATTTTCCCAATAGCATTTATTGAATAACTCTCTTTAGCCCCTTATATGTTTTTGCCTCCTTTGTCAAATATTAATTGACTCTAAAGGTGTGGTGTTATTTCTGGACTTTCTATTCTGTTCCATTGATCTATGTGTCTGTTTTTGTGTCAGTTCAATCCTATTTTGATTACTATAGCCTCATAGTATAGTTTGATATTAGGTAGTGTGATTTCTCCAACTTTGCTCTTCTTTGTCAAGATTGCTGTTGCTACTTGAAGGTCTTCATTTGGTTTCACATAAATTTTGGAATATTTGTTCTAGTTTTGTGGAATATATCATTGGTAACTTGATAAGAATTGGCTGAACATAGAGTGCTTTGGGTAGTATGGACATTTTAATAATGTTAATTCTTCCCAGCATAAATGCAGTATATGCTTCCACTTATTTATATCTTCTTTTATTTCTTTCTTCAGTCTCTTATAATTTTTCAAGTACAAGCCTTTTACATTCTTGGTTAAATTTGTTCCTAAGTATTTTATTTTTTGAAGCAATTGTGAATGGATATTAACTTTGTATCATGCTACTTTACTGACTTCATTAATCAGTTCTAGTAGTTTATTGGTGGAATAAACTACTCTATGTACAGTATCATTGATCTGCAAATAGTGATAGTTTTACTTCTTTCTTTCCAATTGGAATGCCTTTGATTTCTTCTCTTTGTATGATAGCTGTAGCTAGGACTTCCAGTACTAGGTTGAATAAGAGAGGTGGAAGCAGACATTCCTGTCTTGTTCCCATTCTTAAGGGGACTGCTTGTAGTTTTGCCCATTGAGTATGATGTTGGCAGCGGGTTTGTCATATGTGGACTTTACTACATTGATGTATTTGCCCTCTATTCCCACTTTGCTGAGAGTTTTTAGCATAAATGCATTCTGGGTTTTATCATATACTTTTTCTGTATGTATTGATATAATCATGTGGCTTTTGTCCTTCATTTTGTTTATATGGTGTATCACATTTATTGATTTGTGAACATTTTACCAGCCTTGCATTCCTGGAATAAATTCCAGTTGATCATGGTGTATGATCTTTTTGATGTGTTACTTTATTCAGTTTGCAAATATTTTGTTGAGGATTGTAGCATCTATATTCATCAGGGATATTAGTCTATAATTTTCTTTGGAAACAGGACAATGCTGCCCTGGTAAAATGAGCTTGGGAGACCTCCTTTCTCTTCAATTTTTTTTTAATGTTTGAGAAGAGTAGATATACACATTTTTTCCAATGTTTACTAAAATTAACCTGTGAAGTCATTTGGTCCAGGAATTTTGTGTATTGGGAGTTTTCTGATTACTACTTCAATTTCACTAGCTGTTATCTGTCTATTCAGATTCTGTTATGTTTCCTAAATAGTTTGAAGATTACATGTTTCTAGGACTTTATCAATTTTGTTCAAGTGCTCCAATTTGTTGCCATATAGTTTATAATATTTTCTTACAATCCTTTATATTTCATTAGTGTAAGTTGTTACCTCTTCTCTTTCATTTATGAATCTGGCTAAAGGTTTATTAATCTTGTTTATCTTTTCAAAGAACCAGCTTTTGAATTCATTGATCTTTTGTATTTTTTAGACTGTATTTTGTTTATATCTGCTCTGAACCTTATTATTTCCTTCTTTCTACTCACTTTGGGCATTATTTTTTTTCTCATTCCTTTAAGTATAAAAGTTAGATTTTTTTTTTAGTTTTTTCTTGTTTCTTGAGATAGTCCTGTAAAGCTGTGAATTTTCCTCTTAGGATTGTTTTCCTAGTATCCCACAGATCTTGGGTTGTTACGTTCTCATTCGTTTCAAGGTATCTTTTGATTTCTTCCTTGATCTCATTGTTGACCCATTCATTGTTTAATAACATGTTATTTAGCTTCCATATCTTTGTGTATTTTTCAGTTTTCTTCTTGTGATTGATTTCTAGTTTCATAGCATATGGTCAGAAAAGATGCTTGATACAATTTCAATCTTTTAAAATGTATTGATGTTAGTTTTGTATCCCAACATGTGGTCTATCCTAGAAAATGTTCCATGTGTCCTTGAAGAGAATGTATATTCTACTGCTTTGGGGTAAAAATCTCTGAAGATATCAATTAGATACATTTGATCTAGTGTGTCGTTTAAGGCTGCCATGCCCTTGTTGATTTTGTTTCTGGAAAGTCTATCCATTGAAGTTAATGAGGTGTTAAAATCTACTACTATGCCTGTATTTCTGTCAATCTCTCCTTTTATGTCCATCAAGATTTGCTTTAC
>PVKM010052110.1:0-10342 GCA_004027735.1 Carollia perspicillata
ATTGAAATTGTCCCACGACATGACATTTCTAAGAGAGCAGAGTTTCTCAGAGTGTGGTGTCAGGGCGTCTTGAATGGCTAGAGGTCTCCCTCCAGATCTAACGAAGGTATCTGGGTGTGGAGCCCAGGAAGCTGCCTTTTAAAAGCATCTTTGTGTTTCTTATGTGTACTGAAGTTGAGGAACCTAAATCAAAAGATTCAGGACTGAGCCCTAAGGCGGCCTGTCTTTCAGGGTGGAAGGAAAACCAGGGCCCAAGAAGGAGACAGGAATGATGAGCTGCAGGTACCAGGGAGAACGTCTCAGCCCTGCAGGGAGCCACAGTCACAGCTCTTCTCCACTCTTAGGCCCCTCGGGCTGCCGTAATGCTCCAGTACCACAGACTGCATGGCTTTTAAACAACAGGAATTTATTTTCTCACAGCTCGGGAGGCTAGAAAGTCCAAGAGCAAGGTTGCGGCAGTGTCTGGTTTCTGGTGAGAGCTCTCTCCCTGGCCTGCAGATAACTTCCTGCTTGGCACATCCTCGTGTGGCCTTTTTCACTTGTGCTCCTGTGTGTATGGAGGGGGTGGAGTGCAGGGGTCTTTCTTCTTATGAGGCCACCAGTCCTATCAGATGAAGGCTGCACCCTGATGATCGTATTTAACTTTAATTACCTCCTGAAGACACTCTCTAAGTGTAGTCATGTGGGGGTTAGAACTTCAGCAGTAAATGAATTGTGCAGGGATACAATTCAGTGTATAGCGATTGGTGTTTCCCTTCATCAGTGAAGAAAACCAGTTTGACATAATGCACTCCAAAAATATAACCACATCAGCACTAAATTCGTGTTCTTTTAGGCTCTAAAGCAAAGTCAACTAAAAACAGCGCTTTTATTTTGATCAAACATGTATGAGATTTTTCCAAGGTTATGGAAATACACATCTGATTTTTGTTTTGGTGCCAGATACTCAAATTACATGTATGAATGGTGACCATTTAATAGAAATATAAACCTATTTTGTGAATAACTAATACCTGACTCTCTTTCCATTCAGAATTTAAAATGTGGTATCATTTCCTTTGTTCCAAAAACCATCATTTTGCTTTTCGAATTCTCTAATGACTTGTCAATATTTTGGTTTTACAGACATGGCAGGCAGGTCTTACAGACACAGATACGAAACTCACACACACAAATCCTTCAAGATGCTGAGACCGGCAGAAGTGAAGGTAGGCATTTTTGTTGCTTTAAGGCCTTTTGGGTAATTTCAAATACATTTTATAAATTACTTCACTTGTTTCTCTCTCACTTGTTGCTAATATTTGAGAGAATAGTTAGTCATATTTCATATCAATCTAAGGTAAACGCAAACAAAAGAAAAAAAAGAGCAGAACCCAAACAGCACCAGTCCCAGCACAGATCAACATCTTATTCTTCAGATGACTGTGTGTTTTGTTTTTCATCATCTTGCGGAAGCCAGATGGAGTCCAGTACTGAAGGTATGTTTATCACCCTATTAAGGTTTTTTGTTTATATTAGATTACTTTTAAAAATTATTAAAACTCCTTCATAACTTCTGTTTATTCAACAAGTGTTTCTTTATTGAGAATACCCACTGTGTGTCAGGCTTAAATGGTCAACATGCCATGACCCCATCAGTCAAGGGGCTTTTATCGTATTAAGCAATAAAGACAGATAAAATTGTCCATTACAATGCAGAAGAGTGCTGTGACTTGGTATGCATGTCCTAAGGGGACCAGGAAAAGTTTTGAGTAGGAAATAATATCTAGATAGAGAATTAGAGGATGACTAGGCCTTTTCCAGACAAAGCCAGGGGAGTAGAATTCAGGAAGGTTTATTACAAGCTAAGAAACCAACCACTGCTGATATTTGGGTTTCTGATTCTTTTCCAGGTAATATGCTTGCACTTCTATTTCTTGATTTATCAGTGGGCTAATAAAAGTTCTTGGTTGTAAGCAAAGGAAACTGACTCTGACTGATTTAAGTGGGGAATGAATTTATTGAAGGATATTGAGTAACCCACAGAATCGCCAAGAAGCCCAGAGAACTAATCTCTGTATACGGATAGGAACAAAGTGAAAACTTTGCAACTAGAACCATAGGCAAAGCCATGCCACAGAGCTCAGTTTGGTAAGGGCACTCGGCCAGCACTGCCACTACTAAATCTGGATGCCTCAACTTGCATTGCCTGGTCACTAAGTGCCACCCCTGTCATCACTGCCACTGCAGGCACTAGACCCTGTGTATTTCTGCCACCACTACATAATGGAGGCTTCTTTGTGTCACTAGCTCCTAGGCAGCGATTGACTAAGCACAGGTCACATGCCCATGTCCCAGCTGCATTGAAAGTTGGGAACATAACTGTTGGCCTATTCACCAAACATAGGAAGGAAAATCAGATACTGAGCAGTCAAATTATAATAAATGTTCTCTATGTTCAACTCTAGACAGTATCCATTGATTAGATTGCTTAAATTATTCCTTTGTCTCACAGTTCCTCTCAGTTCCTTGTTAGCTGTATTGCAATTAGTTTTAACATTAGTTAATTAGACATCAGTAAATACAAGGTGTGTCCGGAGAAAGTCCAGCCATTGTTAATATAACAAGAACGATTTTCACAACACAGATTTAACCTGGCAGCCAAGGACAGCGGACTGGAATGTGTATGCATAAACAATGACGACTTCACTGTACTAGTCAGTGGGGTTGGTAGACACTGCTGAGTGAGCATATGTACTGTGTGGCCATCGCATTCAAAATGACTGAGCAAGTAGAGCAACGAATCTGCATCAAATTTTGTATTAAGCTTGAACATTCCTCTGCAGAAACTATTCAAATGATTCAGAAAGCCACAGCTATGGGCAACTGGTGACTGGAAGCTTCACCATGACAATGTGCCCACTCACATATCACATCTCATGCAGAGTTTTGGGGGAAAACATCAAATCACTGTGATGACTCAGCCCCGCTGGAGCCCAGATTCAGTGCCCTAGGGCTTCTGGCTTTTCCCAAAACTAAAATCACCTTTGAAAGGGAAGTGATTTCAGACTCTCAGTGAGATTCAGGAAGATACAATGAGGCAGCTGATGGCGATTGGAAGAACCGTGTGAGGTCCCAAGGTGCCTACTTCGAAGGGAACTGAGGCATCATTGTCTTAAGTACACTGTTTCTTGTATTTTGTATCTTCTTCAATAAACGTCTCTATTTTTCATATTGCATGGCTGTATACCTTCTGGACAGACCTCATGTACTTGTAATTCTACTTTTTGTTTCATCAATTTTAGTCAGTTATTTTATTCTTTTATATAGGCACCCTACTCTTTCCTCCAACTTTTCTCCCCACTATATATTTTTTATTGATTTTATTTTATTTTATTTTTTAAAAGATTTTATTTATCTTTAGAGGGGAAGGGTTAGGGAGAGAAACATCAATGTATGGTTGCCTCTCGTGCGTCCCCTGCTGGGAACTGGCCTGCAGCCCAGGCATGTGCCCTGACTGGGAATCGAGCTGCAGTCCTTTTGTTTGCAGGCCCGCGCTCAATCCACTGAGCTACACCAGCTAGGGCCCCACTGTATTTTTTTATGTTTTCAATAGTTAGCATTTATAGCCTGATTCACAGCCAAAACTACCTTACTCATTTTTTGGTTCATAGACTTACTTTAAAGGTTCAAAATCAATATTCAGCATTTACATTATGTCACTATATAAGTATTGTCATTGCAGTGCCAAGTCTTGTGCTAGGATTATATGTTTCCCTTTTATTGGCCTAATACAGTGGTTACTGGGACTCTCAAAGGAGAATGTTTCAAGTCCCTACATCAAGTACATCAGTTGCTTAAACATGCCATGTGTTAGTATTGCTTCATACTTGAACCACGACGTTCTTGTACAGTTTTTTTGTTGTTCTTAGAATTTCTAGTTCTAACATTTGTTTTTTATTTTTGACAGAAAGTGAATGTAGCTTCATCATAATAAAAAGATTTTCCACCCTTTCGATCATGGCGTTGATTTCTTTTCCCTGGAGATGTTCTTGTCTGCCTGTTAGAAACTAAACCACTGCCAATTCTTGTAAATCCAATTCTTTTATATTCTTCCAAGGGAAAACTTAAAAGAAGGAGAGGACAGAAAAGGAATGAAAGGAGAAAAGAACGAAAGGTAGGTAACTATGAATAATTTAAAATAAGATTTGGTTACTATAGGATTCTTCACCTTATTAAGAAAAAATCTGTAGGGAATTTTGATAAGATATAAGGGAGGGAGTGTTTAACATTGTAGTTAACATGGAGCTAACCTAATAGTGTCCTTTTTCTTTTTAAAAAAATACTCAGAAAACTATACAGACAGATAAAAACACACTTCCCAACTTTTGAGTGGTTCAGGGGTGAAGCAGTAGAGGGGTGAGGTCGTGGGGGTGGTCTGTAGGTTTTCAAGGCATGGGTAGGGGAAGATACCTAGTTTTCAGTGTTATCCGTTCATACGGGTACATTCCGAAATGCCCATCATTCTGTCTGGTTCTCAGTCATGGATCCACACGATTTGCCGCTGCGATGTCTTCATTCCTGCCTGCCTGTTCCTTCAGGTGTAGTGGTTCTCTCTCTGTTTCTTCCATGCCACGTACATGGGCATGGGCATAATTCTGCTTCCTCACTGCCATGCAGGAGTATTAAAGCCGAGGCTGTTTGAAGCCTGGTCAGCATAACCTCCTCTCCCAGGCATTGTTAATATCCCAAGGCTCAGACTACAGCCTTCCGTCCCCCACCTTAGATTCCATGTATTTCTGCTTCCTTGGTGCTCTGTGAGTCAGAATACAGGGCTGTTCTTCGTGGGATCTATCAGTGCCTATATTCTTAGCACTTCCACACAATGTGCCATTCCTCCTCAGTCTGGGGGAATTTCTACTTTTATTGCAATGTGGGGTCAGATTGGGGGGAAGTGAGACTCATTCTTGTTCTTCCAATTGTATGTCTCCCAAATACTTTATGTACATATGGAAGCTTCTCTAGTAACCTCATCGCTTACATTTTTAGAAATCAAGTTCAGGAAGACCTTTTTTTCTGTTGACTACCCTGGTTTATCTCTTCCTAAAGCAGTGAGCTCACAGCTGCCTAGCTACTTAGAAAGAGTATGGGAGGAGGAATAAGGAAAAGATGAACTAATAGGAGAAAAAACATTAGCATTTCAAAAATATTATCATGTCTTGGGGATGTACAGTACAGTATAGGAAATGCAGTAGCCAAAGAACTTACACACATGACCCATGGACATGAACAATGGTGGGGGATTACCCGAGGGAGTGGGGTGCCGGGTGGAGGGGGGCAAAGGGGGAAAAATTGGGACAACTGTAATAGCACAATCAATCACATTTTTAAAAAGAAGTGAAAAAAATATTATCCCGTCTTAGATAAACTTGTTGAAATGACAAATTTACAGGATAATATTTGCTAATATTTATCACTTACTACTTACCAGATGTGTTTTAAGAGTTTTACGTTATCAGCTAATCCAATCATCACAATAATTAAATAGGTACCATCACTGTTCCGATGTTACAGAACAAGAAACTGAGATACAGAGGAGTCAATTAATTTCCTTTTAGCAGTCTTGGAGTTTGTATTCAAACCCAAGAAGTCTGCTCTGTAGTTCACCTTCTTAAATACTGCGTCACTGGTCCTCAGATGACCCCGCTCCCCGCCCAGGACATTTGGAAATGCGTAGAGGGCAAGGGTCTGGTTTTCATAAAGACCGGGAAGAGTTACCGGCATTCAGTGGACAGGGGCCCAGAGCGTTGAATGTCCGGCAGTGCGAGGGACGGCACTGAACAACAAAAAACCGATCCATCCAAAATCGAAATACAGCTCCTCCTGAGAAGCAGTGCATTACATTATTCTGGCTCTAAACTGCCAAAAATGACTCAAAATTTTTTAACTTAAATAGACTACTATTTACAGAAAATATTACAAATGTTATCCAAAAATAAATTGATAAGCAGATTCTCCACTTAGGCCTTTTAAGATTTTCTGGGAATAGGTGAGTCCCGTGTTATATGTAATATTCTCTTCCAGAAAATGAAAGGATATAGAATGCCTTTTAATTGATTTTATGAAGCTAATAAAACAGGAAAATTAGATTTTGAGAAATATTACCAGACACACTGAGGGAATTTCATTATGACAAAAGGATCAATGTACCAGGAAGATATAACAATTATAAATGTATTCATGCTGGTGTGAGTTGAATAGTAGCCTCCCCCAAATTCACGTGACCTTATCTGGCGATGGATTGTTGGCAGATGTGACTAGCTAATATAAGGTCACGCCGGAAGGGGTAATTGGGGTGTTCTAACTCTAATGACCGGTGGTGTCATAAGAAGAGGAGAGGGCACACAGAAATGGCCAGGGAAGAGACCGTGAGAACACCAAACCAGGAGTTGGAGTCGTGCTGTGCCACAAGCCAAGCGGTGCCTGGGGGCACGAGAAGCTGGAAGAAGCAAGAAAGGATTCTTCCCTAGAGCCTTCAGGGGAAACAGGGCTGCGCCAGCACCCTGCTTGTGGAATTCTAGCTTGCAGAACTGTGAGAGGATAAGTTTCTATCATCTTAAGCCACTTAGTTTTCGATCATTTGTTACACAGCCCAGGAAAGAATACTCCTAATAACAGAGCTCCAAGATACATGAACAAAAGCTTATGGAATTGAAAGAAGAATAGACAATTCAAACTATTGAAGATTCCTGTACCCTACTTTCATTAATGTTGCAAAAAACAGACAGAAAATCAGTCGAGGATATAGAAGGCTTGAATGACTCTATCAGCCAACTCAATGTATCTATGTAACACTTCATCCACAGCAGCGGAGTGCATGCTCTTCCAGCTCACATAAAACATTCTCCGTAAGTGGAACTGGGTGGAAGCCATTCACAGTACGTGTCTAATCACAGTAGAATTAAATTAGAAATCAACAATAGAAAGAAATTTAGGTGGTCTCCAAATATTTGGAAATTTAAAAACACACTGTAAAATAACCCATGGGTCAAAGATAATATCACATGGGAAATTCAAAAAATACTTTGAACTTGAAAAACTTTATTGAAATTTATGGGATGCAGCCAAAGCCTTGCTCAGGAGGGAGCTCATAGCTTTAAATCCTATATTAGAAAGGGTGTCAAATAAAGACTCTAAGCTTTACCTGAAGAAACTCAAACAAGAAGAACAAGTAACCCGAAGCAAGAAGAAAGAAAAAAATGATAAAAGTCAAAGCCCAACATCAATGAAATAGAGAACAAAAACAATATAGAAAGTCACTAAACCAAAGGTTGGTTTTTTGAAACAACAAAATGGGTTTTGATGAACAAAGTCATAAACTTTTCACTGTTCTGAGCAAGAAAGGAAAAAAGAGAGAAAAGATACAAATTACCAAAATTGGGAATGAAAGATAGGACATGATTACTGACCCTGTAGAAATTAAAAAGCATTATAAGAGAACATTATGAATAACTTTTTGCCAATAAATTAGACAAATTACTAAAAAGATGAAAATTAACAAAACTAATTCACAAAGTAATAGAAAAACCAAATAGAACAATAACAAGTAAAGAAAATGAATTGGTAACTAAAAATCTTCTCACAAGGAACAGCCCAGGCCCAGATGGCTTCACTGGTGAATTCTGTCTAACTTTTAAGGAAGGTAGATTACCAATCCTAGAAAAGTGTTTTCAGAAAATACAGGAGGAAAAATCAGTTCCCACGCAGTGAGACTCAGACACCAAATGAGTCAAATTCATCATAAGGAAATTGCAGACCAGTGATTCTTCATGAGCGTGTTTACAAAGTTTGTTAATAAAATAAAAGGGAACTGAACCCAGCAATGATTTAAAAGAATTATACATCAGCCCTGGCTGGTGTAGCTCAGTGGATTGGGCACAGGCTGTGAACCAAGGGATCGCGGTTCGATTCCCAGTCAGGGCACATGCCTGGGTTGCTGGCCAATTCCCAGCAGGGGATGCATGGGAGGCAACCACTCGTTGACATTTCTCTCTCTCTCCTTCCCTTCCTCTCTAAAGATAAATAAATAAAATATTAAAAAAAAAAAGAATTATACATCATGTTCCAGGCATGCAAAGATAGTGTAGTACCTCAAAATCAGGTAATATAATACACCATATTAATTGAATAAATAACAAAAACCACATTATCATTCCAGTAGACACACAACAAGTATTTGATAAAATCCAACACCCATTAAAGATAAAAACTCAACACACTATAGATAGAAGGGACATCTTTCACAGGGCATCTGGACTCCTGAGGGTCTTCACATCCGCCGTAGCCACACAATAAAAAGCTGGGAAATCACATTTTATTTACAAAGGTCCACATCCGACGCTTGACAGCCTGAAGTTCAAGCCATTTGTGGCAATGTTAGGATGCTTATTCTGTATTCAGATATTTGGTAGGGAAGGAGGAGATTGAGTCTGTTCTCATGAATAGTACATCTAGTGACTGCATCTAAAATACACCCAAGTTCTACACAAAGCAGAAGACTTAGAGATGGCCTGAAAAAGATAAGGACTTATCTTTGACTAGGTCTTTAAAAGAAGGCCTAGTTAGCACTGGCTAGTGTGGCTCAGTTGGTTGGAGCTTTATCCCATAACCAAGGGGTTGTGGGTTTGATTCCTGGTCAGAGCACATACCGAGGTTGTAGGGTCCATCCCCAGGGTGTGTACGGGAGGCAACCAATCAATCTTTCTCTCCTTCCTCTCTATCTAAAAGCAATGAAAAAAAAAGTCAGTGGGTGAAAAAAGTTTTTTTAAAGAAAGTCTGATTGTGAATGAGGAAAGAGAGGACTACATTTTTTTTAATTGGAAGTTGAGGTATTGTTATATCATTATTGAGGCAAAACACCTTTAATCGTGACTGTTCTCTGCTGAGTTTAAGGTTTTATCCGCATTGCTGTAATGAAGTGCTGTAATGGAATGCAGCTCCTTAAGGGTTTTCCCCAGCAATATTAACTCAAAGCAAAATTATATTAGGGTCACATTTAAATTCAGCATCTTTATCTTTGATTACAGAGAGATTTAATGTACAACTATACATCATTTCCCCCATATTGTCTTGGGCTCCTAGTGTTCGTATATCAAGAAAGGTATTCCCTCATAGTTTAAATGGTGACTTTCTGAAATGTACTAGCAGAGGGCTCAGGTGTTTAGCTTTTTAATTTACTAAAGAAACAAAGGCATTTAGTTTAGGAATAGACTGGGGGGTTTTCCAGGAAAACTGATATTCATAATTACGGGATAACAATGACCTCTTCAAAACAGCAAAATAAAATGTAGGCGTTAGACATTAAAATTATTTCAAAACTTTTTTTTAATTTGTAGGTTAATTAAAATAAAAGTGCATGCTCCCTGGAGGCAAGACCAGCAGGAGTGGACGACTGGACGCAGGTCTGACTGCGCTCCTGCCGAACTGCACGCTGGGGTTTGCCCGTGAGAATAGTGTTTGTAATGACCCGAATTAGTTTACAGACCTCAGTTTGGAGAACTATAATGCTTTCTAGGATAAAAGTTCAACTTACTGAATCATAAAAAAATTTCAGAAAAGCAAGAGGTAGTTTTAATTTTTTTTTCAACTACAGTTGACATGCAAAATTACAGTAGTTTCGGGTGTACACCATAGTGATTTGACATTTACATAATTTACAAAGTGATCACGCCAATAAATCTAGTACTCATCTGATTGGCAAAAAATAGTTTTAATGCAGAAAACCTAAAACGAGACTTTGAAAATGTGTTCTAGTAGAAAAGCCGTGCGCTGTGATCCGCAGGCCTGAGGCCCCGCGCTGCCACCTCCCTGCGGAACTTTTTTCTCTCCATTTCCTCTTCAGCGGAGGCAGAGACCCCAGGAAGCTGATGACGCCAAAGCTTGAGGGCCCTGCCAAGGCCTGGGGAGGGTCCTTTGCACTGAGCTTCCAGGGTCTTCCGCTTTTGGAACACCAAGGTGCGGGGCCAGAGGTTTCCCTGCAATTTAAATGTGCCCTAGGGTGCCTGGTACTGGAAGTTGAGTATTAGAAAAACAAGGTTTGAAATGTCTGGAGCCAGAGAAATAAGCCAGGCGGAGAGGAACAAATACCATAGGATCTCACCTGTAAAGGGAACCTAATCAACAAAACAAACAAGCAAGCAAAATATAACCAGAGACACTGAAATTAACAACAAACTGACAGTAACCAGAGGAGAGCGGTGAGGGGATCATGGGAGGGAAGGGTAAGGGCTTTTCAGGAACAACTATAAAAAGCACATGGACGAAACCAAGGAGTAGGGGGAAGCAGGGGGGTGGCTGGGGTGGT
>PVKM010052111.1:0-10324 GCA_004027735.1 Carollia perspicillata
CGGAGCCCCCGAGGGATGGGGGGGTAGGTGGTGGAGGAGCCGCCTTAGGTTCAAAGCTCCTCAGAACTCATCAGTGCCCTTGGCGTTATGCGACTTCATGCTTATGTTCTATGCTCCGTGAGCTACAACAAGAGCTCACGTGGCCAAGGTTCTCTTTCAGAGGATGTGGAGGACGACGGATCGATACGGGAAGAAGTCATTCTCTCTCCAGCCCCGTCAATGCCCAAGCTTCAAACAGTGTCGAAGCCAATCGACCTCTCAGTGGCAAAGGTAGGTGTCAGCTTAAAAGTGCGAGTTGAGGCATCTTGATTTGCGTGGGTGTGGGTGAGGTGCTTGTGATCCCTCTGGCCCCACCCACCTCAGCGTAACCTCTCGGTCATTGTTACCATGGAAATTTGGGGGGGACGCTGAAGAAACCGTGCACAGAGAGGCAGGAAAGGGGGTCTAGTCCTGGCAGCTCCCAGCCCTCTCCACCTCCTCGCATCCAGACACCCCAGGGTCCTGTTCTTCTCTCCCCAAGCAGCCTCGCCTCATTGCAAGGGGCCTCCCGAGCTGGGATGGCAATGGGACGGCTGTCCTCATTAGACTGGCCCTGCCCCTGCTTGCGTCCTCAGCGCCCTCTGGGTTCACACCAGCGGTCTCCCTGAAGGACGCCTGGGGAGCAGAGCCCTGGCTGTAGCAGCCTCCTCTGCAGGGGTGTCCGGGATTCCTCACCGCCTCTGCTGCTAGGTGGCTTCACCCCTCCCTTTGGCCAGCGGGATGAACTCTGCACCTGCTGTCCGGACCCGGCTCTTCAGCTGGGATCCAGGAGGAAAAAATAAAACCCCTGGGGACACAGCTGACCCCCTCCTCTTCCTACTTACCAAGTATTTACTCAGCACACACGATTGAAAGTCAAAGGTTTTTCTAAAGGTTTTCTCTCCCCTCTTCTCTCTTTTTCTTCCTTCTTTGGAAACCACCAACGGTCAGATGTGTGTCAGTGACCATGAACCTGGGAAGAAGTGCGCTGGCTGGCTGTGGCCCCAGGGCTGTGGTTGTCTGCAGTGGGCACTCACATTTCGGGGAGGGTCCCTAGAGGCTCATGGAGACCACCCAGCAGTAGCCTGTCCAAAAGCAGCTGGAGAATGGGAGGCCCACACAGAGCAAATGAGGGTCTGGTCTGGGGCTCATCACACCATGCAGGTGGCTCATAACCCTGTGACCTGGTGACTGCGCTGCACCAGCTGGCGGCTGTCATTCTGTCATTAAGAGAGCAGACATGTGCTTCAGCCAGAAAACTCTAGTGCCTCTGAGAAACTCGGATCAAATACACAGGTGATTGTCATTGGTGCCAGGAAGCAAACGCTGACAGGTGGGCTCGCCCTCTGGGCTCTCCTGTGCCCCCAGCCCACACCTGATGGCCTGTGGACAAATGCCGTCACCAAGATTTTCCTTGTACTTACTGAAAAAAAAATTTAGGGGGAAATAATCTGAGTTTGTAGGGCAGACCTAACCTAGAGAGGGGTCTGGAGAGGTGGCATCGGAGCCCACGTGCGGGCCTCTTCAGAGCCCCTGGATGCACAGCTGTGGTGGAGAGAGAGGAGGTAGCCGGCGTGGGCAGGGGCCGTCCGTCCGGCAGAGGCTCTGCCTTCCTGTCCACGGACTGGGCAGTGGTGGGGGCTGTGCTCTGGAGCGTGGCGTTGGCTGGTGGGAGGTGAACCATGAGCTCCATGTCAGGCGGAAGTTTAGAGAAGACAGAGCTGTGAAAAAATGAGGTGGGGGGAACTCCTCCCTGGGTGGCTGGGGTGTTCAGGCCGAGGTCTTGGGGGACCGACCTCGTAGGTGACGTTGTAGAGGAGATTCCTACCTGCAGTAAGGGGTTATCCTAGGCTGACAGACCATTTCTCTAAAGGGCCAGAGGGTACATTTTTGACTCTGTTGCAACCACTGAACCCTGCCATTGCAGTGCGACAGCTAGCCCTGACAGGATGTAGATACACACGGGCATGGCTGGGTTTCATCAAGACTTATGAAACAAGTGGGGGAGGGGCAGGGTTGGCTGAGGCTTTGCTGAGCCTGTCCTCCGGCTCAAGCTCCAGTCCCCAGTCACCTGGGAGCTTTCACAAACACAGACCCTGCGGCCGGAAGCCCAGGGTTCTGATTTAGTCAGCCTGGCCTGTGGCCCAAGCATCAGGCTTGTTAGGAGCTCCACAGGCGATTCTAACACGCAGTCAAGAACTTCCAAGTTGCCTTGTGAAACTAAAGCTTCGTGTTTCAAGTTCCCTCTAAGGAACTTAAAAAGGCTTTGGCCTGGGCCAGCATGGGCTGGCTCGGTTTACAGACCTTCCAGAGGCGAGGCCCTCAGGGCTGATTTTATCTGTGCTCCAACATGCGAATGACGGGTTTGCAAATCCCAAGGAGGTAGACAGCCCTGGTGGAGGATGGGCCACCCGGCTGGAACCCCACACTGGAACCCTGAGGGGGCACATCCGCAGAGCCACCAATAAAAACACTCTCGCCCTGGCTGGTGTGGCTCAGTGGATTGAGTGCGGGCCTGTGAAGCAAAGAGTCGCTGGTTCGATTCCCAGTCAGGGCATATGCCTGGGTTGCGGGCCAGGTCCCCAGTGGGGGACACATGAGAGCCAACCACACATTGATGTTTCTCTCCCATTATTTCACCTTCCCTTCCCCTCTCTCTAAAAATAAATAATAAAATATTTAAAAAATAAAAAATAAAAACACTCTCTTCTTTTGACAGGACCTGAAGACCATTCTGTTTGGGTCCAGCGTTGGCTGCTTCAGTGAAGAGTGGAAACTCCAGAGCTTTTTGTTCAGCGACGCAGCCCCGCTGAGATACGGCATTGTGCAGAACAAGGCAGGTTGCTCCTAAGCTTCTCTGGGACCTTCCTGCGGTCCCCTGGAAGACAGGGTGGGACGCACCCCAGTTTGGTAAAACATACGAATGTTACCTGGGCTCCGCAGTGCCCCATTTGCTGGCTGTCAGCCAGTGTAGGACTGTCACATGGCCACCATAGCAAGAGCACAGGCCCTGACTGTGGGTACTGCGTGGCGCTGGAGTCCCCCTGGAGGGAGCGGAGGAGGCCCTGCGTCTGGTGGGGACAGGGCACTAGAGAGGGGCCGAGGCTGAGCACGGGGACATGGTTTTGTGGGAGAAAGGATGCTCGAGGCCAATGGAGCATGAACAAAGCAGGGTGGGGGTGGCGGTGGGGGGCATGTGAGAGTTTGGGGGCTGCAGAGATGGCAGAGGCAGCAGCATGAGAGGCAGAAGCACGTGAGTAGGCGGTGTGATTTAAGACAGGGAGACAGAGGTCGATTGTGGTGGGATTTGAACACGGCTTATACCTATTTCCCAAGATGTGCACTTTAAGGGCCAATAGACCCTCTAAATCCCGCAGTTGAACTGGGATCCATTTCCCAAGACCCAGGAGATCCCCTCGCTCCCCACTTATTCCACCTGCACTGCCTGGGAGAGAACCCAGGACAACAGCTTCTGTCCCCAGCAGGCCATGCTCAGCTCATCTTCTTGCACCCCCAAGCCAGGGGCACCCATGGCCTGCTGCTCTGAGCACCCTGTACTTGTTGGTGCCTACAGGGATGAGCTCTTCAAGGAGCCCACTCAGGCTGACGGGGGAGGGGACAAAGGCATGCCGAATGGGTGCCGAGGCGGGCCACAGGCTGGGCAGAAGCAAGCTCATATAAGCAGAAGCCGCCAAAGGGCTTGCTTCTAGCTGGGATGGTTGGGAAGGGCTTCCTGGAGGAGGAAACTGTCAGGATGGGCCTTGCAGGCTGGGGAGACAGTTGACACCCTCAGCCAGTGGACATGGAGACATTTCCTGGGTGACTGGAAACCTATGGTGACATCCCTGGCTCCACGTTTACTAGTTGTGGAGAGTCACTTTCCCCCCATCAGACGTTGCAGACTTACTCCCCACCGCCGGTGACGGGTGCTTGGACCTTTGTCATCCCCTCTCTGGGGCTGGGGGTCGGCACCTCGTGGGAGGAGTCACCACGTCAGAGACCCCCGTTTCCGAGGTCGTGGCTCGGAGGGGCCCCTGTGCTCTGTCATCTGTGGGCAGAGGCTGGCTCTGGAGGTCACTTCACTGGCACTCACACATGTCCTTCTTGGCAGGGTGGTCCCTGCGGGGTCCTGGCGGCTGTCCAAGGCTGTGTCCTGCAGAAGCTCCTGTTTGAAGGAGATAGCAGAGCTGACTGCACTCGGTAAGTCAGCACGAATTACCTCCAGTAACCTGCTTGTCCTCTCCGGAGTGTCCAGAAAAAACAAGCAAGGGAGCGAGTGTGTTCCCGATACTTCCCGTCTCCTGGGAGGGGAAATGGCGGCTGGCGAATGGGCCTGTGCTGACCGGTGCAATGGGGGCGTGCGTTTCATGAAGGCAGGGAGGGTGACCCGGTGCTGCTCCACATGGTGGCATCCGAGCTGAGGCCACCCCCCACTCAGTGCGGCGGCTGCCCAGCTGCCGCCCACACCCATGCCGACCTGCTGACCCTGCCCCGGAGTCCAGGCCTCGCCTCCTCCCCACATGACCTCACCTCTGCCGACGGCTGCACGGCGCATTCCAGCCAGCCCCACAGAACACTGCTTCCACGCCCTCGGCTGTTTATTTTCCAGCTCACACATTAAGTGTTTGCACATGGGCACCCTGCTCTCACTCTCCCTCACTCAGCAGACACTTCTGGAACAGTTCTGTGCAGGCACAAGTGGTGCGGAGCCTCTGTTCCCCAGAAAGGCCCTGTCAGGGTGACGGGTAGGTAGAAAGCTGCTATCCGGCACCACGGCCGGTGCGGAGGCAGGCAGACTGGGAAGTGCTGTGACCGCGTCGGGGCTGGCACGTCCTTAATGAGGAAGCGCCTTCTCCCCTTTCCTCCCTGTGGGCCCAGTTACTAGGTTGTTGTGTTTTCAGTTGAAATAGAACATACAGAAAAGTGCACCATCCCAAACTGCACCATGTATATGCGTTCTGCTTAATGAATTATCACCCAACTGCATACCCGTGATGACATCATCCAGATCAAGGAAGGAAGTATTTCCATACCCTGGACAAATCCGCCTGCCCAGTAGACACCTCCATTCTCCTCCCCACAGTTGTAGCTAAACAGACTCTAACATTGTGGTTTAGTTTTGCTGGTTCTCGAACTTTAATTAAAAGCACTTGTTTTTTGAACTAGGCATTTCATTGCTTTTTTTTTTTTTAAAGCTTTGGTGTTACAAAGACAACAAAGCCTGTTCCTCATTTATTCAGAGTCAGACTCAGGGGAGAGACACCGGTCCCCAAGCTCGACGGCTAGCTGAGCGTACTGCAAATGAAACACTTACTGGCTTCCATGATTTTGCCTTAGATAGGGTCCAGCTGAAGGTAGCTTGTCATGCTTGGCATTTTAGAACTTGTCCAATTGCTTTAAAAAGTAATAATCGAGGTGTTTTTTGCTCAAGTCAGAGATGCTAACCATAAGCACAGCGACATCTCGCTTGTCCTCGTTCTCACCGCCCCAGGTGCATCCATTGCTGTGTTGCTGGTGCGGGTCCATCCCCACGGCCTGCCCCGCAGTGCCAGCCCAGCCATGTGCGGGCAGGCTCCAGTTCCTGTCACGGGCAGAGGCCTGCTATTGACCCCGCCCAGAGGCTGGCACAGTGCCCTGTGCTTAGGAACGCTCCTGCCTGCCTGTGGGCATACTCAGTGTGGGGCCCGGCTGCCCCCTGGGGCAGGGACTTCCATTGAGCGCACCTGACCCCCTGGCCTCACTGTCCCCCTCGCACTGGAAGGGAGCATGCAGGGGGACTTAGCAGGTGCTCGGAGGGGAGATGGGCTCAGTGAGTCCGCTGTGGCCTTGCCCTCTTGGCACCTATGGTGGAACGTGAGGGCCAGACCGGCAGACAGGACATCACAGGGGACATGCAGGACGCTAGGGTTCACCCGGGCTCAGAGAGAGCCGGGCAGGCTTGCTGGGGGCCTGACATTGTCATCTCACCGTGATCTGGTGGGGAAACGGCGGCTGATTCCCCTTCACTTGCACCCTTGCACACGCTCGTTCCTCCCTCAGCTGCCCTTCCCAGTAGATCCCTTACACTCCTTCCCTGCCTTCCAGGCCCTGCCTGCTGGCTTCTCAGTGCCCAGAGGCCATGACTTCAGGGGGCCTCCCTGGGCCTCCCCATTTCAGACAGACCTGGGCCTGCCCCCAGTCCCCCTGCCCCAGTCTAGTGCCCGCTCATCCACGTCGCTGTCGTTGTCTGCCCAAAGCTGCCATCCCAGACTCAGGCGCCAGGAGAGCACGGGCCTTCCTGGGCTGCCTGGTTCACAGCCCGTCCCTGGCATCCAGCACAAGGCCTCTCCAAGGGATTTCTGCTGAGTGAACGTGTGAACGAGTGTGTGCTTTATCCAGACCAACAAGGAGGGGGAGCGATACTCTAGTAAGGAGAACAGCGAGTGCCAGGGCCCGCGGGCAGGAGAGCAGGGCCGGGAGAGGAGCTTAGAGTGGCTGGGGGTGGCCAGGGCAGAGTTTGGAAGGGCCAGACAAGACTGGGGCTGGCAGATGGGTCAGGGACAGGCTGCCAGGGGGCCTTGGGGCCTGGCCACCTGCTCAGGCCCAGCCTTGGCCTTGGCCCTCGTGGGAGATGTCTTACAACTCTTCAGCTCTGTGCTCCTTCCCAGCTGCTTTGGCACTGGGACTCTGGACTGCTGAGAGAAGTCACGGGTCGTGTCTCAGTGTCTGGACAAGGCTTTTGAGTGGGTTCCAGGAGTGGCCGTGTCTGCCCAGGGCACTAGGCAGGACTAGTTTGGTACTGCCCACCCTGTATGCTCACTAAGGGGAGGTGAGAGCCCCCGGCTCCAGGCACGTCCTTGGGGTAGAGTCTGTTCTTCACACCGGAGACAAGAGCCAGGGCTCTGGAGGCAGAAAGCCATCCTGACTGGGGGCCAAGGTGGGCTGTGGGTGGAAAGACAACTGCCAGCTGTGGGGAGTGAGGTTCTGCCCACCCACTGCCCACTGGCCAGCCGCTGGTCGAACGTGGACTCAGGCCCCAGTTTCTCCTGATGGGTGTCTGACTGTGTGAGCGCCGGCTAGATGGAGAGCTCCGCCGAGGCTCCGCTGGGGAGGGGGCACGCAGCCCTGACCCCCAGGGCTCCCTGTCTGCGAGACCCTGAGACAGGGGTTGAGGCCAGGGTGGGGGGTCTGAGGTGGTTCCTGGGGGCACAGGTCAGAGGCACAGGGAGAAAGTTAAGCTGCTCTCCAAGCAGGTTAACCACAGTGGGTCGCTACCTGCTCCCATAGACCGCAGAGCAGGCCTGAGGGTGAGAGGGAGGAGTGGAAGGCTTGGCCCAGGGACCTGGGCTCTCTCCTCCAGCAGCGGCTGCTGAGAACACCTGAGGGGACTCACAGAGAGGCGGCTCTGAGGAGGACACGCCAGGGGAGGCCCTGGGGGTGATGGGCCGACTCTGCAGAGATATGAGCCTGCTTGGGGCTGCAGGGAGATTGTGGCTGGGAGTGGAGAGCCTGCCTGGATTCAGGCTGCAACGTGGGTCAAGCGAAGGCTGAGGGGGTGAGGGGCTGGCAACAGCGGAAGGAAGGTGTGAGCCAGTGAGGGAAGAGTCGGAGCTGAAGCTTTGTTGAGGTGACAGCCTGCAGGTCAGAGGCCCCAGGGAGTTGCCTTTGCTAAGTGGGCATCGTGCGGCCTGTAGCTGCCCTGCTGAGGCTGGCGGCAGTGCCCAGCTCTGTGCTCTGTAGCCTGTCCCCAGCTTGGGGGTGCTTAAGAGCACGGGACCAGGGCCTAGAGACCCGGTGGTGTGGGGGAGCAGGGCCTCCCCTCCTCCACTCGGGAGTCTCCGTCCTGCCCGACACTGGCCCTGCAGACGAAGCCCTTGTGAATGAATCATCAAGGGCTGTTTGAGTGAGTAGGACCATGGACGTCGCTTGCCATGGTACATGTGGGGAAACTGAGGCCACACCTGGTGTCAGTGGCAGAGCCAAGCCTGGCATGGGATGCCCTGCCAGTCACGCACACTGCTGTGCCCCAGATGAGACTTGGCAAGGGGAGAGCCAGAGGGGCTGGGAGGGGCTGGCGCTGGGAGGCTGGAGCATCAGGAGCCCGATTCCCCTGAGTGCGGGACGCCCAGAGAGCCTCTCACTGACCGGCTCTGGCTCAGTGTTCTATGAAGGGCTGTCTGCAGAACCTCCTCTTTTTCCCTAATTTGGGAAAAAATCAATACTGAAGAGTACACAGAATAATGCAGCAAGTACCTGGGGACCTGCTGTTTCATGTGAGCAAGGGGTGACACTGCAGGGACCTCAGTCCCCAGCTCCTCTGGTTTTATAGATTTGTGTCTTCAGTTTTAATATTGGCTGATCTGACCGGGCCATTGATGTTCTTCATGGACCTTGAACGCTGGTGTGGGTTTGAGGCTTCAGTGCTCCCTTTGACTCTGAAATTCCAGGATGTCAGAAATGACCCAACTTAAAACAAACAAACAAAAAAGCGGGCACACTCCTGTCTCTTCAGGAACACCTGGCACAGACACCTCGGCAGTGTCGGCAGCTGGCGAGCTCTGTGGGGGGCTCCAGGACCCGTGGACCGAGGGACCCCTCGTTTGCTGTTCCGGGCTGGTTCTGCCTGGCCTGTGGGCCTGGGCGGCGGAGGCCCCCCCACCATGTGCTCCCTTCCTGACTGGTGGGGAGACGGTTCTGTGACAGGGTGCCCTTCTGTGAAGCCATGCTGAACTAAAGGCATCTCGGCAGGGCGGTGTTTTTTCCGTGGGACCGTCCAGTTTCGTTAAGGCCCGTCCCCTCAGGCCGGCTGCTGGCCTCTCTTCAGTCGGGGAGGACAGAGCCCGGCAGTAGGGCTGGGGTTTTTCCACTTGAGGAGGAAGGGTTGTGCCAGCCGGCCAGCTGGTGGGAAGGGACAGGTGACAGGCCCGCATTGCCCTGCAGGTGTGGACAGAGCTGCAGACAAGGACACCGTCCTCTCGCCTCCACGCCTCTGAAACTGGGGGACCTGAGGCCCAGAGAAGGAGGGGCCCTTGCGCAAGACCCCTCCAGGGACATTGGGAGCAGAGCCAGGCTGGGGACCCAGGTCTAGTGGCCCCCAGGCCAGCCTCTTTCCACCCCCTCCAGCAGCCTTTGGCCGTGAGAGGGAGCAGGTGGACGCACCAGCGTCCATTCATTGCCAGCCGTCCTCGGAGCTTTCTGTAACAGTCCGGTCAGGCCGCTTTAGGGTGATTGGGGTAGAGGCGTCTCTGAAAGACGTGGGTGATGTCGGCAGACAGAGGGCCTGTCTCCCCACCCCCACCCCTCCCTAGACAAGAGTTTCCGCCCTGCGCTCCTCTGGGGGTTAGACTCTTACAGAAACTCCTGTGGGAGCAGAGCCCGGCCAGGAGCCGGGTGCACGGTAGGGGTTTGATGAATGCGTGTCTGGCCAGTCAAGGTAATGCAGGACTGTCCTTGTCACCGAGCTGTGCCAGCAAAGGCAGACACCGAGTTATTTGGGGACAGTGGGGTGGGTGATCGAACACATCACCCCCCTCCTCTTGATTCCCATCTGGGTGCACACACATGTGCACATCCCTGTCTGCCCCGGGGCCGGTTCAATGGCAGGATGGCTAGACCGGAATGATGCTTAGAGGCATCTGGCCCAGTGCCCCACTTACGGGTGGTGAGGGCAAGGGGCTTCCCAAGGCCTGGGAGCCAGGAAGGGAACCCAGGCCTGACCGCTGCCCTCACCCCACTCCACTGTGCTTTCTGGAAAGCTGTGTCTCACGTGAGCAAGCCGGAGGAGGCTCAGAGAAGGATGGAGAGGCTGGAAAAGTGATTAAAAGGAAGCCCAGAAAAGAATGAGGACTTCTGTGCATCAACACAGGGGTTCGGAGGGTCTGTGACCAGGAGCACGGTGCTGGAACCCCAGGCTTGAAGGCAAAGGGAGGCTGATTCTCAAAGCCAAGGGCGCCCGACAGTTGGTTCCATTTCCCAAGTTCTCCGTCCTCCCTGAATACTGTTTTAAGATTTCTAATTTTTACTGTGTGATTTGGGACGAATCGTTCAGTTTCTGTGCCTCAGCTTTCCCACTTTGAAAAGGGGATTACGTAGTGCCTGCCTACTCCCCAGGGTTGTTTCAACAGTGCTCCAGAGCCCTGGAAATGGAAACGGAAAGAAGTGTCTGTATTCGGCTGTTCTCCCTCCTCCCTCTCATTCACTTCACCCACCAGGGGCCTCTTAGGTACCCTTTTTTGCCCTTCCTAAGCGACCCCTCTGCCACTTTGGGCATCGACGACTACCCACCCTTCTTACAGTCCTTTTGTTCTTCAGACTGTGGGGCAGCAGT
>PVKM010052112.1:0-10317 GCA_004027735.1 Carollia perspicillata
GGCAGTCTTTGCCTCACTGCAATGCGCACACTAGAAAGAGAGCAGTTTGGGGCATTTCCGACAAGAGGGGGAACAGCAGCATTGGAGGAGCCAGTGGGGCAGGTCTGGGCCTGCAGGGAGACGTTCCAGCGAAGGGGCAGGTCTCAGCACTGCCCTGGTCTCAGGACTCAGGACACAGGAGGAGGTGCGCTGTTACCCGGTGAGTGGGCGGTGAAGAGCATCTTGCGAAGGGTCTCCTTTCTTATCCTCCTGAGCAGAGTCTGGAAACCTGGCTGGCGTCCGGCACATCATCCTAATCCTCTCTGGAAAGGGGGGGGTCGGGAAAAGCACCATCTCCACCGAGCTGGCCCTGGCCCTGCGTCACATGGGCAAAAAGGTGAGCACCTCCCACCCTCAACCACAGTACCTGTCCCCTCCTGAACCACTCCTGCCCCTTCCCCTCGTGGGTGGACATACAGGGAAGCCACTGGTGTCTTCCTGGCTTGGGAGACCCCTACACACCATGCAGACATCCTGGCTCCTTGCAGGTGGGGATCCTCGACGTGGACCTGTGTGGCCCCAGCATCCCCCGCATGCTCCGGGCGCAGGGCAGGGCCGTGCACCAGTGTGACAGTGGCTGGGTGCCCGTCTTTGTGGACCAGGAACAGAGTGTCTCCCTCATGTCTGTGGGCTTCCTGCTCGAGAAGCCAGATGAGGCTGTGGTGTGGAGAGGCCCCAAGAAGAATGGTAACGTCCAGGCAGGGGACCGAGCTGTCAGCCTTTCGGCCTCCCTCAGCTGATCCCTTGATGCTCAGTTAACAAGCCGAGCGAGAGCCTGGGGCTGCTGGCCCTCCCCGCCACACGGGCCTCCTGCTGCTCACTCGTCCAGTTAGGCCCAGGTGTGGTATTCGTGTCCACATGGCCGGTATGGGCCAGGAGGGCAAGGTAGTTCTGTGGCCATTCACAATAGAGTCCCCTCCCCCTCAGGTCTGCGCCGACCCAAGCCCAACCTGTGTGTGTTGGGTGCCAGCGGGTACCAAGGTTGGACCCCTGTGCCTCAGCACCAGCAGGGGGCGTTAAGCCCCCTCCAGCTGGCACTGAGGCTGCAGGTGTATGTGACCTGGCACAGGGCAGGGGCTGCTCCATTCACATCATCACCTCTCAGGCTGTGAGGGGTCTACACAGGCGTCCCAAGAGGGTCACAGCTCCAGCTGGCCTTTACTGAGGCCTGAGCAGAAGTCGTGTGGGGTGGGGTGGCCCCCGCTGGGAAGAAGGGGGTGGTGGTTGGGGGCAGGAATGGGAGTGCTTGCCGCTTCGCTGTGCTCCCCCGCTCTGGGTGGGGAGCAGCCTGGAGCCCTCGTGCTCACCGTGTCAGTGGCGGCGGCTCTGCACCGGAGGTTGGGTGGAGACAGTGGGCGCGGGGAGACCCTTTTGAGACCCCTGTCTGGCCTGGGACTTTGCAGCTCTGATAAAGCAGTTTGTATCTGACGTGGCCTGGGGGCAGTTGGACTACCTGGTTGTGGACACGCCTCCAGGGACCTCTGACGAGCACATGGCTGCCTTGGACGCCCTTCGCCCCTATAGCCCTCTGGGGGCTGTCGTGGTCACTACGCCCCAGGTACTGCAGAGCATCGTTCCGTTTTCTGTGTGCCACCTCCCCCAGCCAGGCACCTCTCCCTGCACTTTACGCTCATCTGGGTGACTGTTCAGGACTCCCATTGGCTTGTCCTTGCTCTTCCCTGGTTGCTAGGCGGTATCTGTGGGGGACGTGCGGCGGGAACTCACATTCTGTAGGAAGACAGGGTTGCGGGTGATTGGCATTGTGGAGAACATGAGTGGCTTCGTCTGCCCACACTGCACGGTAAGTCACGGAAGGTTGCAGGGCAGTTACCCGCGGGATGTGGGGGACGAGGCGGGGGGAGAAGAGGACGCCGCACCACACCTCCCCAACCTGCTCCCTGGACCTAGACCCCGCTCCCCAAGTGTGAAGAATTCTCAGGTGTACCCTGCGCCTCTGCCTTAGGAGTGCACCAACGTCTTCTCCAGAGGAGGCGGTGAGGAGCTGGCCAAACACGCTGGAGTCCCTTTCCTAGGTGAGAGGGTCAGGGCTGCCCCTTGGCCTCTGCTCTAGGTGGTCCCACCTGCCTGCGCCTCCTGCCCAAGAAGGGGACCTTAAGAGCAGTCGTGTCCACTCGTCTTCCTTGGGTTGTGGGTATCAGTTCATCTCTAATGCCAGTCACTGCGGACCAACTGGAAAGAGATGGCCTGAGGGGAAGGCAGCGCCCCCCTGGCTCTGAGCGGCAGCGGCTGATGCCTGCCAAGACCCTGTTCAGAGCAGGAGAACGGCTGTGGCTCTGACTCTGGTAGTGCCTCTGTGTGCATGGCCACGTGTTCCCAGTGCTCGCCTTGCACTCTCTGCAAGTGGGCAGAGTCTGAGGTGGCAGAACTGGGCCTGCTGCGTGGGCTGGTGGCTGTCCAGGTAGAAATTGAGCCCAAGAGCCTTTCCAGGCACCTCAGCCAGAGTGAGGCACGGGTGTCTGCTCTGGGCTAAAGCAGCGCTGACAGCAGCTCCCGGGCCCTGGGAGGGGTGTGGACATGGCCTCCTGGCCCTTGCTGTCACCACCTCACCCCCTCCCTGGCCCCCTTCCCTCTGTCTTCACAGGCTCTGTGCCTTTGGACCCCGAGCTCACGAGATGCCTGGAGGAGGGCCGAGACTTCATCCAGGAGTTCCCCCAGAGCCCTGCCTTTCACGCCCTCTCCGCCATAGCCCAGAAGATTTTGAAGGAGACACCTGCTCAGCTCTCCTGACTGAGACATCTCCTGGCACCACTGTGGGGCTCAAGCTCACGAACTCCAGCCTGGGTCCCGGGTGTGGTTCCTGGAGCCTGCCGGGCTGGCCCGTGAGGCTGGCCCTGTGCGCACCTCTCCCTGCCCGGGCCCTTTGGAGACTTCAGCACTTCAGCAGCATCTGGGCACCAGAGCTGCTGACAGTGAGTGGTTCTGCTGCGTTGGTCTGTGGCAGGCGGCAGGGGACAGCATGAGGTCCTAGTGCCACTGCCTGAGCTCTGGTGCCTGCACACTCTCTCTTTCATGTTGTGGTACTCGAGTGCCCCAGACAGGCCACACCCGAACCCCCAGTGTCCACACTGTCCACAAAGCTTGTAGGTCTGGAGGCCGGCAGGGACTTGGTCACCCTCAGACGCTGCCCTGCCAGTGGGGCTGTGAGCCACCGTGATGGTGGTTATGGAAGGGAGCAGCACCCTGTAAGGTGTTAGCTTCAGAGGTGCCCGCAATTAAACGTGTCCTGCCACCACGGTTACAGGTCTAACATTTCCAGGCCATTGCACTTCGGTCCTGCCTCCGTCTTGGCGTATGGCCGTGCCCTAGAGCAGATAGGTTGCACCCTGGGTCCCGGGGCTGGGCCAGTAGCTCAGTTATCAGCAGGCCCCTGCAGACCAGGGTGGGGATGTGCTTGGATGGAGTTTGCAGAGGAAACTGCGATGTCAGAGAAACGTGTGTGCGGGGGCCTCGGCCAGCCGGTAGTGCTGCCCGCTGCCTGCCCACCACTCTGCAGGGACCTGAGGGCAGAGCGAGAGCAGAAGAGGTGAGTGTGAAACGCAGTCAGTCCCAGGGCTCTTCTGCACCTTCCCTAGGAGGGCAGGAGAGGAGACCGTTGTGGAAAGCAGAGGCCGTGGCAGGAATGCCACGCTTTCCAAGGAATGGAGGGCTGTCGGCAGAGAAGCTGTGGTAGCTCTGGGGTGAGGGGGGCAGGGGTGTCTGGGGAGGCACCTCAGGTACCACTTCCTGGGGGTGTTGGGGCACTGAGGGAGGGGACTGTGCCAGGGGAAGAAAGTAGGGGGAGAAGGAAGTGCCAGTAAGGGCTTCGGCCAGGGGTGGGGGTCTAGACAGGACTGGCACGAACTCTGGACCTGGATGATGTTAACTGCTGGGCCTCCTGGAGCAGAGGCTCCCTCTGCCGTGCTCTGGCTTTCCGGGACTAGGCTGCCTCCAAGAACACTGCCTGAAGAGAACCTGAGTGAGCGCCCTCCGCTCCTCAGGTGGAGGCGGGCGTCCTGGGGGCCCCGGGCCCCGGCGTGGGAGAACACGAACGGAGTCCAAAGCTCAGGGAGGGGAGGAGAAGGGGGTGTGGGCTGAGCTGGTGTCAGGAGGGGGTTCCGCAGGTGCACAGGCTGACACTTCACTCCCTTCCCCCACTTTCACTCCTGTGGTCACACAGGCAGGGTTTATAACATTGCTTTTAATGGATGACAGCTGGGGAGGGTTGAGCCCCTAACCCTCCTGATCTGGTCCCTCAGGGACCAGGTCAGCACCCACAGGTTCTGAGCCCATGTTGGCGGAACCCCTGGGCCTGTGTGTTCCCTGAGGAAGAGATCCCCAACAAGTGAGCAAGCAGTGTGGGGCCTGGCCCCTGGGAGCTGAGGGGTGGGGCACCCACGAGGCTCCAGGGATTGTGAGGGCTTGTGCTGGTTCCTTGGCGGCGTCTGGCCTGCACAAGACTCGGGTCAGCAGGAAGCAAAGTGGTCCTCACCAACATCGCGTAGGTCAAGTCCCGAGAGGCCGGGCGGGCTGGCACAGGTGATGTTGTTGTAGGTGTACACAGGTGGCTGGCAGTCATCCCCTTCTGAGACAGCCTGGACAAAGCGGGGCACAGTGGTGGGGTGCTGCAGAGCAAAGGCCCTCAGGGCCCGGAGCGGGCAGCCACAATGCCAGGGGTTGCCCTCCAGCCACAGGCGCTCCAGGCCAGGGGCCTGCGGCACAAAGGTCCGCAAGGAGTTGTTTCTGAGGCTGAGGTAGCGCAGCCGCCCCAGTGGCGAAAGGATGCTCTCCGGCAGGGCCTCCAGGTGGTTGTACGAGATGTCCAGCCAGAAGGTGCGCTGCAGGGGCCTCAGGACCTCTGCGGACAGTGCCAACAGCTGGTTGTGGGACAGGAGCAGGTACTCCAGCTTGCCGAGGCCCTGGAAGAGCTGACTGGGCAGCTGCGTGAGCTGGTTGGAAGTGAGGTCCAGTTCCAGGAGCTCAGGGAGCCCCCACAGGCTCTGCTCCTCAATGGCCGTGATGCCATTGTCCTTGAGGAAGAGCCGGCGCAGCCCTGAGAGGCCAGTGAAGGTGTGCTGGCGAATGCGGCCCAGGCAGCTGCCCTCCAGGTGCAGGCTGTGCAGCTTGGCCAGGCCCTGGAACACTCTCACTGGAAGGTTCTGCAGACAGTTGCCGGAGAGGTTCATGACAGCCACGTTCAAGAGGCCGAGGAAGGCACCCACCTTGACCTCCTGGATCTGGTTGTCGTTGAGCATGAGCACCTCCAGCTGGCCCAAGCCCTCAAAGGCTTTGTCTGGCAGCTGCCGGAGGCGGTTGTGGCCCAGCCGCAGCTCCTCCAGGAAGTGCAGGTCCTTGAAGGTCCGAGGCCGCAGACTGGTGATAGCATTGTGTGACAGGCGCAGGACGTGCAGGCCCAGCAGGCCTGGGAAGGTGTCCTCCAGGAGGCCACCCACACGGTTATGTGACAGGTCCAGCCAACGCAGTGCTTTCAGGCCCAGGAAGGCGCCTGGGGCCACAGCAGCAATGAGGTTGTGGTCCAGGTAGAGCTTCTGGAGCTTGGGCAGCTTGACAAAGATGTTGGCCTTGATGCTTCGCAAAGCATTCCTGCTCAAGTCCAGCTCCCGCAGCTCGCTGAGGCCACAGAAGAGAGGGGGTTGCAGGTAAGCCAGCTTGTTGCCTGCGAGTACCAGCTCACGTAGGTTGGCCAGGCCCTGGAACACTGTGTCAGGAAGCACGGCCAGGCTGTTCCAGCCGAGATTGAGGTCCCAGAGATTGGCTAGGCCTTGGAAGAGGCCCTCATCCACCCTGCTGAGGAGGTTGTTGTTGAGGCCGAGGGAGGCGAGACCCGGCGTGTGCAGGAAGGTGCCGGCTGCGAGGCTGCGCAGCTGGTTCCGCTCCAGGTGCAGGTGGTACAGGTTCTGTAGGCCTAGCAGCGCCTTCGACTCCAGGCTGGCCAGCCCACTGCCCTGCAGATTGAGGAAGCCCAGGCCAGAGAAGTTCTGGAAGGCTGCCTCGGCGATGGAGGAGAAGTTATTGCAGTCCAACCACAGGGCCCTGGTGCCATCTGGGATGCCGTCGGGCAGCTGTGTGAGGTTCCGGGAGCTGCAGAAGACGCTGAGCTCATCCGTGAAGTCATCGTGGCCGCAGGTGCAGACGGCCGGGCACTGCAGGCCCTCCGTGTCCCCTGGTACTCCGTGCTCCACTCCCTTCAGGCCACAGGGGCCTAGTGCTGCCCAGGAGACCAGCAACACCACCAGGGCCAGGCCTCCTGCAGGGAGAGGAGCTTGGGGAGAGGCGGCACTGAGGGGCTCAGGATGCGAACCCCAGGGTGAGTGAGGTATAGAAACTTACGGGCTTCAGCCTGTACGTGTGAGCCACGGTTTAACCTAACGCCCAGACCCCAGCAAGGCACTGTACAGGGGGGCGCTGCTGATCGGACAAGAGGAAAGTGTGAGTGAGGATGTGGTCACCCCACTTAAATTGGAAGCAGAAGGCGGGCAGGTCAACTGTGATGTTCTCCAGCTCAAAACCGTCACAGGGTTAACAGGGCAGTGACAACTGTCCCAGAGTAAACTGAGGACTGGCCACCTGGCAGTTAGGCCGTGTGTCCATTTGTATCCCCAAGTGGGGCACTCAAGCCGGGCCAGGCTGCCATCTGGGTCCAGAGGAAGGCACGAGCAAGAGAATATTCTGGAGCTGGCCTGGGTGGGTGTGCACTTGTTTCCTTCAGGGGCTGGACAGAGACGTTCAGCCTGCACCCCAGTACTTGACCCAGCACCGTTGTAAGGAAAGGAACAGGGTGCAGGCCTTGGTGGCAGACCCAAGACTCAACATCAGAGTCAGGTTTCGTCTGTGAACAAAGGGCACCAAGGTCCCCAGCAACAATGCCCCAAAACCACTGCTAGGCACAGGGCTGCCCCCCACACTGGCCATCCCTGCCCTTGGAGAGCTCGAGGTGGGACGGAGGCAGCACTGGAGAGTGCCCTACATGCAGCCGGATGGGGCTAGGCCCCAAGGTGGGACAGGAGGGCAGTGGCTTGGCTTCCAAGTGGCTGAGGGCAGCAGGCCCTAGCCCAGCACAGGAGCCCCCAGCGAGAGTGTAAGGAGACCCCTGCCCTGCCCCCTGCCGCTGTCCTGGGCCCCTAGGCAAGGGAGAGAAAAAGGAGACCCTCTGGGGCCAGGTGCAGCTGCACCCTCCAACACCCCTGCAGCCCCATTCCCTCCATGGGCTCCCAAAAGTTCTGGCCTTCCCAGAGCTGAGCTTTCCCTGGGGGCTGCAGAGCCCCAGTGGGCTTGGGGACACAGGGAGCCTCACCTTTCCTCAGGGCCATCCCGCATGCAAAATAGACAGTGCAGGTCTGCTGGGGGCTGGCTCTTCCTGCCCTCTGGATTTCCCCACCTCCAGGGCAGCCAGCACCCTGTCACAGGCCAACCCATCCCCACCACCCTGGGCTCCATTAACCCCCTCCTGTCTGGCAGCCAAGTGCCCTGGGAGTAGGTGGCACAGGGGTGAGGCTGGGAGCTGCATCCGCCCTGAATCCCCCCTCAGGGTGCAAGGGGGACCGTGGTGCAGCTCTGAGAGCCAGCAAGGGCCCTGTCCTGTCGGCACCACCTCCTTCCAGCCCAGGCCGGCAGAGTTGGGCCAGTGGGGGTGGTGGAGGGGTGGGGGATGGGGGCGTCCCTTGGAGCAGCCCGTGAGGGGTTGTGCTTGGCTAGGCTTGGGGAATCCAGGAAAGGAGGCCCTGTGCTCAGCTTCCCTGCCCATGGATGGACCTCCTTGAGCAGCTCCTGGGGGCCCTGCACTGAGCGGAGGGCAGTTTGAGGGTTAAGCAGGAGCCACCACGTTTCCCAATGGACCTGCCCATCTGCCCTGGCACCCTGATCACCACCTTCCCATTTCCTAACAGCCTGGGTGGGGTCGCCCAGCCCAGCCTTGGCTTTTTCTGTGACCTCAGGGTCAGCTGGTGTCTGGCCACTGCCCCTCCCCTGCTCTCCCCCCCAAAAAAAATGTTTGGCAGAGCCCAGCTGCCTTGTGTTTACTTTCAACAGGCAGGCGCCACTTTCCCTGGAAGAGAAGGGGGGGTGGCCTGGCCTTGGGACCAGCCTCTGCCTGCTGGGAGCCCCCATGCTGTCCTATAAGGTGCCTGTAGGGACAGGAGCATCCCGTTCTGTACGTAGGCTGCTGGGATGTGTGCCCAGTGCCTGGCCTGAGGTCAGCCCAGGGTCAGAAGGTAGGTGACAGCTGGCAAGGAAGGCTGTGGGAGCCCAGGGAGCTCCGCCACGCCCTTATCCACCAGCCCCTGTCTCTGTCCTTCCTGCTCAAACCAGGTACGGCCTGGCCCTCAAGCCATCCCTTCCCTCCTCTATGAGGGACCCTTCCTCGGGCTGTCAGCAGCACCTACCCACCAGAGTCCCTTACTCTGCCCCTGCTGGTGGGCCTGCGTATGGAAGGGACTAGAGAAGGCACAGCTGGGTCTGGGGAGAGCAAGTTTTGCTGAAGATTAGGGGCTTCTCAAGTGGAACAGGTCTGCGTCCAACTGGATGGGCAGCAGGGAGAGGAGGGGGCAAGGCGGGCGGGGGCTCTTGGAGCAAAGCTCTGCCTGGCCCCTGGGCTGGCGACTTCCAGGGCCCGGGGGCTGGCACCCGCCCCCCGCCCCTCCCCTGCCTCACCAGGGGTAGGGGATGGGGAGGCAGCTTTATCTCCCTCCCCTTATTGAGCTTTGATATTTTTCCAGGTCGGCTCTCAGCTTCTGAGAAATTATAGATCTGCCAGGGAGAAAGTCCACACCCAGAAATTTACAGAGTAAATACACATTTACACAGTAGAAAGTGCAGATTCAGCAGGAGTTCTGGGGCCAGTGGGGCCCCTTCTGGAAAGTTCCCCTCATGGATGGCCCTCTGTGCTGGAGAATGAGGCTAGAGCAGGGTGTGTGCAGGTCAGCATGGAAAGTAGGTTGGTGGTCCTGTTGCTGAGCATGTGAGGGTTGGGACAAGAAATTCCTGTGACTCCCGGTCAAACCTGTGTGTCTGGGAAACCCTTACAGGACCTTGGCATCTGGGCAGGGCATTTTAAAACCTTTGGGTTCTGTAGTAACATCAGTGCTCAAGGTCCTGAAGAGAACAACTGTCACCTCTGCCCGGCCAGCTCTGGTCCCTGCTCCCCCGTAGGGGGCTGGCTGGTCACAGCCCAGCCTCTTTCTAGTTGACCAGCCGAGTGTCTCCCTGAGGAGCTGTGTTTGTTTCTGATCTTCTGTAAATGGTGGTGCACAGAAGCGCTGGGTCTGGCTGCTTGTCAGACACCAGTGTGGGGGTCTGTGAGATGAGCCAGCTGGAGCTAGAAACAGCTGTCCCTGTGTTCTCATTCAGGTCACAGGATGCATTGACCCACCTGCACAGGGACAGCAGGGCATTTCCAGTGGTGCTGCCATGAGGCTCTCGGGCCGGTGTCTGCTGGGGGCAGATACACTTCTGTTGGTGCTAGAGTGTGTCTTAGTAGGCGAGGGAACCCTTCCTGGGTACTTAGGGGGCCACGCACTCCTGGGGCACCAGAGGCTCCTGCCGGCACATGCCCCTCTGTCTGCCCTTCTCCTGGAGGGGTGGGGACAGCGGGTCTCATCGCTGTGTCTTCTCCATCACCAGTTGGATGGCAGCTCCTCAGAGGCTCACCGGCTGGTGCGTTGTCCTGTCCTGTGAGGTGTGTGTTTCAGTCTCTGGCCAATTTTCTATTTGGTTATCTGTCAAGTCTGATTTGTAAGCCATTTGTCAGGGGTAGGAGGCCCGTCATTTCTGCCCTGTAGTTTGCCTTGTGCTCTTTATCATGGTTGCAACAAGAGTTCTTAATGTAGTATCATAAAATATTCTTTAAATGTTACATATTGAACTTGAATTCTCAAATATCGTGTTGGCCAAAAAGTTGGTTTAGTTACTTCCATCCGATGGGGCTAGTAGCACTTAGTTGACTGTCTTTAAGTTCACTCAAAGTTTGTTAGATTGCATTGTGTCAGTGTGCATTTTAAAGACTTATCAGAATTGGTGAGTTTTTGTGCAGCCATTTTAATATTGAAGATGGAAGAAGATATGCAACGTTTGTGGCGTATTGTGCTTTGTTATTTCAAGAAAGGTAAAAACGCAGCTGAAACACAAAAAGAGATTTGTGTAGTGTATGGAGAAGGTGCTGTGACTGACCAAACGCCTCAAAAGTCTGTTGCAAAGTTTCTTGGTACTATTGGCATCTTGGCCAAATAATTCTTTGCTGTGGGGCTGTCTTATGTGTTGGAAGAC
>PVKM010052113.1:0-10323 GCA_004027735.1 Carollia perspicillata
TTGGCCAACCGTGCTATGTGCCCTATGTGCTCTACTCACTAACTATGCTCCCCGGGGCTCCAGGGTCTGCAAGCCACTGCCTTTTCCTCCTGCATTCCCTCTCTGCTGACTGCTGACTCCACCCCTCTTACTGGTCTGGTTGAATGGTTGTCAGACTTCCGTAGTTCAGTTTTCTATGTTCTGCTTGTGTTATTGTTTGTAAATCTTTGTTGTCCTTAATCTTGCTTGCGTGAGGAGGCACAGTGTTTCCACTTACACCTTTATCTTGGCCAGAACTCTGACAAAATAGATTAAGATCAGGGAAAGGTGCTGTGTGAGATTTGGAATAACAGTAATATGATAAGAAATACGTAATCTGAATTTAAAAAAATAAAAAGTAAAAGAGCAAAAGTAGTGTGTTATTAGAATAGGAGTGAAATGAAAGAAGAAAGTTAAAATGCAATATGAAAGGGAAAATGAAGAAAGCAAATCAAACAATGAAATCGAACAAACAAACAAAGCAAGAAGACCTAATTAAATGGAAAGAAGTGAAAAAACATGCAAGTTCTGAAGGATAGCAAAGTTAAATTTGTCTCAGCTGTTGGTGTTCACCTTCTGACTTCTTTCTGGATCATCTCTGGTTTTCTCACAGCTCCATGTCTTATTGTCTTACTTGTCCCTTTTTAAATGTCCTCTGCAACCTTTAGCTTCCAAACTTCATAACAGTGGGAATTCTGTTGGCTGTTCACTCTGTTCTTCAGAAGATCAGCTAGGAGTCCCAGTTGAGTGCACAAGCAAGTGTGTTCAGTTCCCACCTACCTCGCCACTAACTTCCCAACCTCTAAAGCAGCCAGTCAGATCCTCCTTGGAAACCTTGAAGAATCTACTCTTTTCCTTCCTACAAGCCAGATAAAGAACTATCTCTCTATTCCACACAGGCCCCAAATAAACTGCAAGAAAGTATAGCACATGCGCAACATAAGTAAGGTTCCAGCTTTGGTAGGGTGCTTTGTGTTGGGTGTGTTTTTCAAAAGTCTTGTCCTTATTTGAAACCAGTGATATATCTATGCTAATATAGTTATTATGATGCTATATATTGTAATACTAATTTGGCCAATAACACAGTGTAGATCCTCCTGAAAGAACAATAGTACTAATTGCTCTTATTAATTAAGTGCTTATTGTGTGCCAAACATTTTATATGGATCATCTCATTTAATCATCTCAGTAATGTTGTGAACTATTATTACCAACCTATCATCTTAATCGATTACTCTAGTACATTGCATTGACTCCAGAAAGGCTTCATCATGTTGTGCTGATGTCTTATGGCAATGTGCCTCGGATGAGAGGAACATAATCATCTCAATATAAGTCATCATCACTCTTGGAAATTTTAAAATGCTTCTAGATGTGGTTTCAGCCTCCTCAGTAAAGAATAACAACTTTGCTTTTTTGTACTTTTATCTTATGAAAAGATAATGCTTCATATTATTAACACAACTCAATAAAAATGTCATAGAGGCTGAAAACCTTGTGGCTAGACCACAAAGATATTTATATGGGAACAAGGAAGAGTTTCCATAAAAAAGAAAAATACAACTGCAACACGGTTGCTGGACTTTCTCTTGTGACTATAGGTCAGTCCCAGTCAATGCATCACTTCTGAAATTCTGCAGGAATTAATGGAAGTGAAAATAATTGCTCTAAGGTGAGTAGTTTTGTGGCATGTGTGTATGTGTTTGGTGTCTGTATGTGACATAGGAGTGTGAACATATGCTTCAAATTGCCTGTGTAAGGTCATTTTCTGTTGTTTTTATTCTGATTAATAAATAATGGGTTGGAGTACAAATTCTGGTATCTGGAAACATACATTTAAAATGTGCTGGTTTAAGTTTACCTCTGACCAGGACAAACTTAGTTTGTATGAGATACTGGATATCTTCCTGGAAAGCCAATTCAGCCCTGACCAGTGTGGCTCAGTTGGTTGGGCATTGTCCTGCAAGGGGAAGGTCACCAGTTCAATTCCTAGCCAAGGCACATACCTGGGTTGTGGGTCTGGTCCCCTCCTGGGGCACATGTGAGAGGCAATAGATCAATGTTTCTCTCATCCATATTTCTCTCCCGCTCTTTCTCCTCCTCTCTCTGAAAAGAAAAAATAAAGACACTTCAATTGTGTTTCAGTTATACCAAAATGAATTTGGTGAAAGTCACCAAATAATTTATTAGCAGTGCTTGTTGAATTCAGAAACAACATTCTGAATTCTTCTGTAAACTTTGACAACTTTTTCTCTATTTGATATTTCTTATCAGTGGGTATAACAGGGCTGAAAATGCAAAGGCTTATGCTGACAACTAATCTCTTGGGTAGCAAGATACGTACCATGGGCCAGTGAGAGGTTCTCAGCGAATTGATAAGGTTGACAAGTTTGTTTTTGCTGCTTTTTCATTCTTTTTATTTTGTTTCACCCCCACTTATATTCTCCTTGTTGTATCCTTTTGATGACCCTTTGTCAAGTCCCTAGACTAGTGCAGCTGTGCACAGTTGGGTAGATTGTGCACTTCACAAGAGCACTGTACATGAAGGGGGTACCAGTTACATTGAATACATCAAAGGTTTGTACATTTTCTACAATTTTATGAAAGATAGCACTAAAATTTCTTGTTTTAAACAAATCAGTAGACTATTAATTTTTTCTGAGAGATTGAAATATTTCCTATGTAAAAGGAACTTTATAGTTTTTTATTGGCATAAAAACACTGTGTTAACTAATGGCAGCCCTGGTCTACATTTTTAGTTGCCCCCAACTGCTCTTGCATAACATATTATAATTCTGAAATTCTTCTACATTTCTCATGACCCTTATACAGTATGCAGTCAGCCCTCCATATCTGTGGTTTCACATCTGGGGACAAAAAAAATATTTGAAAAAACAAAAGAAAAGGTCTATTGTTGTTGACATGTATTATATAGTTAGGTCTACGGTGGTTGCCTCTGCACTGAACATAGACAGATTGTCATTATTCCTTAAACAATACAATATAACAACTGTTTACATAAAATTTACATTGCACTAGGAATTATAAGTAATATGAGGTGATTTAAAGTATAAGGCAAGATATATATAGTTATTTATACACAAATAGTATGGCACTTTATATAAGGGAATGGAGCATCTATGAATTTTGGTATTCACAGAGTAGAGGGGTCCTGAAACCAACTCCCCAGTATATGGGAATATCACTCGTTACCAGCTCATGCTGAGTTGATTTTAGGAACTTTGGCAGGCAAGTGAAAGACACCGTGAAATGTACCTCACCTAGGGATAGATTATAAAGTCAGCATGTATAGTCAAAATTAGTCTTAAAATACCTTAAGACATCATGTTGAAAAATAACAAATAGAATCTTATTAAGTCTCATATGACCAGTTTCTCTGCCAGTATTGGAAGAGAACACTATTTTCATACCTGAGCATAGGTAAAGTCATTGGCTTATTGTCAAGGACCATGGACTATAAAATAATGTATTTTTGAACACTTAGATTTGCATTTGGGATGTCAGGAAACTTAGATCCTAAAAAGCCTGCAGAGCCACTGACTGAAGGATGAAAACAGTTCATTCTTGGTCTAATTCTCAATGGGTACACTGGCAGACAAAATTTCCTACACACCTATACTAGGTCCTTGACCTTTTCCCCTCTCTCTCTCTCTCTCTCTCTCTCTCTCTCTCCCCCCACCCCCTGTTCATTAGTATTGGCATTGCTATCAGTTTTTAAAACTTCAGCATATTTTTGGTCTGAATGGATATTTTAATAATCCCCAAATCATGCAGGATTTTACCCATGAGTTTGTCTGGGTGGGATACAGGGACCAAATAAATGAATATTTATTTGATTATTTCTGTGATATATAAGCAAGGATGGGGCATGAAAAGGCTTCCTCAAGCCTTTAACATTTTTTTGCTGATCCTATCATCAGTTTTAAATCATAAACACCACCATTGTTAGTTACTCAAATAATCACTACCATTTAGAAAAACAATAAATAAATAAAAATTCTAAGAAGTGACACAATAGAGATTCAAGTTATGGGAGTAGGGAGATGGTGAAATTTTGGCCTGGAAAGAAACACAGAGAGTGGTTAGTCTTCATTTTATAGGTTAAGACACACCAGTCCAGGGATATTAGATTGGCAAGTTATTTGTCTAAGGCCATAATTTAAGTAACTATCACAAACTTATTCCATCTTGTCTATTCAGTCATCATATATTGAATATTTTGTGTGTATCAGGAATGGAATAAGACACTGGTGTACAAACACAAATATGAAACCTCGAGAGTCTTATGGCCTAGAAAGTGAGGTGCATATATAAAAATGGCATTTTCCGTGCTACATTAAAATGATAAGAAATGCAGGGGGATATATAGGAGTATAGGAGAAGGTTACATTACTTAACCTACAGTAGGACAGTCCACCAGGTATATAATATTTAAGGTAGAAGCTAATGAACAAATTAGAATAAACTAAGAGGAAGTTGGTGAGGTGAAAAAAGAAGGATGTATGACAGAAGACATGGGGCGTGTGTATGTGTGTGAGGGAACCACATGTAGTTAAGCCTTGTTGGATTAGGAGGATATATTGTCAGTCAGATTTGAGGGTAGGAGGGTAAGGCTGAAGATTATAGCAGAGACAATAATAATGAAGACACTAATATTTTAGGTTTAAAGGTTTGGGATTCATTCTCTCGAGTTTATTCAGAAATCACTCTTCTTGTGTTTTATATAAAATGTCTCAAAAATAGTTTGAAATGTTTCTATAAATATTTTAATGTGTGTAACACATCATAGTCATAGTATTAAAGCTCCGATAATAAAATCAGTCTATAAAAATAATAGTAAGAAAGATTTGGGAACCACATGAATTTTAGGATATGTTAACCAAATCAGAGCCTTATCCAATTTAAAGTTTTCTTGGCTAAAAATACACATGGCAATATTAGAGTAAGATGCAGGTACCCATGAGTAAATGTGACACAATACCTGTCACTACAGTCCTCACAGATCAAATTAGTTTATCTCTAATCTATGATAAAGGTGTATGCTATGGGAAAATAAATACAGATAAATATTTTTACATTATAATTAGATTATGTATATCTGTTTTATTTATCATATATTGTTTATTAGACTACATTATGGTAAAAAGCTTCTGCACAGAAAAGGAAGCAATCAACCAAGAGAAAAGGCAAACTAGACTTCTGGTTTCTGGTTCCATGTGTAAGGTACTTGGAAGTCATCGCTAAATCCAAACAATAAATAGAAAGCTGAAAAGACTGAAAAATCAACAACTCCTTTTGGATCCATAAGAGAAGGGAAGACACAGGGCACACCACAGTCTACAGATTGAGAGACAAACAGGTAGTACAGGGAGTCAAAAGTTGCTCGAGCAGAGACTCATGTGTGAAAACCTCCATAGGAACCAGAGGAGCACTAAAATCCTTGAATTGATGGAAATATCCTGCATTTTGGTAAGGGTGCTGAACTGTACCCTTAAGATCTGTGCATTTCATTCTATGTAAATTATTCCTCACTATGAAAATATAAAATATTTTTCAGAGAATTTTGAATGCATGGAAAAATACTAAGCTTACATGCTAAATGTGAAAACAATTCAAAATTGTACATAAAAATTATTCCAGTGTGTGTATGTGTGTGTGTGTGTAAGAGAGAGAGAGAGATGAAAATAAACACCATGAAGAATTCACTAACATTTTGCAAACAGTGGTTTCAGTAGGATTGAATTATTTTGTCGTAACACTTTTCTATTAAAAAATTATTTAAATGAGCATGCAATGCATTTTATAATAATAAAAATGGCTAAATATATAGCTATTGGATTTGAACTTTGGGTTGTTTCATGGTAAGCTAAGTCAGGGGCTATCAAACCATACACTTCACTGATCCCTTAGCTCTCTGGGTTCCTGAGATAAAGAAATGAAATAGCACTTAGTGAACATTATTACTTGAACTTAATTAAACATCTGCATGCATAAAATTCTGTTTTTCTTCATTGGCTCTTGCCCCAGAAAACTGGATTTTAGGAGTTTGAGTCTCTCAATTTGTCTCTGTATATTTTGTTTCAGATAACATTGAAAAAACTCACCCTTCTATCTGGTCTGCACATTGCTAACTAATATATTAGTTATTCTTGCCCCTTCTACTGGAACAATCTTGAGTTATGTTCATTCATGAATAACTATTTAATTATTATAATCTTGTTATTTGTAGAGTATGGGCAGTATATCCAGAGCTATATAAACAAAGACATGTTCACTGACTAAAAGGCTTACTATTGAGTAACAGAATACTCACTGACCACAAAGAACATGCTTCGAGAAACGAAGGATTTCACTATGGTGCTTCAACTATTACATGTTGTGTCAAGTAGCAACCACTGCAATAAGGGTGTGGTCACTTAATCAATATTGCTTTTAGGACTTGCTTTGTTTTTATTTTCTTGGAGTGCTACAGTAAGTTTATGATCTCTCTTAGAAATTAAAGTGGAATTAAAGTTCGTAAATGATTTAAATATGGAGGAATTGATGTGGCCTTAATTTAATGTTAGTGCTACTTCTCGGCTTCATGGGAATTGTTTAAATCTATAAGTACCTTTGTATGCCTAAATAATATACTTTGTGAACCTCAGAAAGTCAGAGACTATACCTTCTTCATCTTTGCATCACCAGTGCCTGCTAATCCACTGGTAGGAACTCAGTAGATACATGTCAATTGACATAAAAATTGATAGTGGGAGCATTCTGATTTTGTGATTAGTGTAGATTAATAGTCTTATCAGTAGACATTCCACATTTCTTTTCATATCCCTGATAAAGATATACTATAACATACTTTATATGTATAGATCACAGTTTTTTGTATAAGCATAATGGAAACATAATTTTTAAATCATATATTATTTTATTTACTGGTTAATCCTAGGTACCCTACTAACTTCCCAGTTTTATCTCCTGCTATCTAAAGAATGTTCATGTGATCAGATTCCTGCCGGTCCTCCATCTAACCCTGCTAGCCCACCTTTGCTTCAGACTTTTCTTAACTTTCTTCTTCACATCAACCTTTCCTATTCAGTAGTTCTTCCACAGAATCCTGCTAGTTGAGCACTAGGACAATAAATAAATCTGTGTTTTGACCTCAGTGGCTGATCATGGGTTATTATGCTATCCCTCCTTGTTAATTCACATGGTTTATGACTGATTGTGGAACTGTAGGCTCCATGCCTAGGCTAGTAGGGAAGGTATGTTTGTCTACCATTCCTGAAATGACACCATGTGGGTAACTAGCAATATTCTGCTACTCTGACACCATTTGTCATTTGGTTAGTTGTACAGTTATAATTCCCCAACTTCAGACCTGCCACTGCTGTGTCTCAGCATCTGAATCACAGATTTTGTGAAAAAATGTAAGAGGCAGGACACCAGTAAGCCTCTTAGTTGTTGTTTTAAAGATTTTATTTATTTATTTTTAGAAAGAAGGGAAGAGAGGGAGAGAAGCATCAGTGTGTGGTTGCCTCTCATGCACCCCCTACTGGGGGCCTGGCCTAAAATCCAGGCATGTGCCATGACTGGGAATCAAACCGGCAATACTTTGGTTCAGGCCAGCACTTAATCTACTGAGCCACACCAGTCAGGGCTCTTAGTAGTTGTTTTTGAGTGGCCCATGTTTTTTATGGTCTTAGAGTGAAATATACATCCCCTCTGCTCTTAAATATTTACATACACTTTTCTCACTAAGCTACCAGATAGAATGGATAAACAATGGATAGCAACTTAACATAAAATGTCCTTGATTACATTATGAGTCACTATTTATGGATGAAGGATATTTCTCCTTGACACTTCTTCAGTAAATAAAAAGAACATATAAAACCTGGTGTTTTGTTAAGATAACCTTGTGTACTGGGAAAGCTATAGAAAATTTTAGAAGAAGGTTAATTTTTTTTTGTCCCAGTTACTACTTAATTACTTGGAAAGCACCTTGTTTTCTGAATTTTGGCAGATATTAACATACCCATTTTGTAAGGGTCATTAAAGTAAAATATTGTTTACTAAGTAATTCCCTAATTTGAATGTTTTCTGGTTTTTTAAAGGCATAATTTTGTGCAATCCAAGACAGAAAGTATACTTCTACATACTGTTTATTATTGCTTCTATTTTTATTATATTATAGCTATTATCATTAGAGGCTTTCTCTTCCAATAATATTTGTATTCTTCTGGGTTTTAGTTATCTATTATTGTTTATTTAGATAATTTTGATAGTACCATGTTGCAAAGTTTGAGGCTTCTTCTCTGGAACTGAATTTTGGTTTTAACTAAAGACTTTCTATCTTTAATTGAAAACAGTAAGGTATGTGGGGACCCCAGACTCTGTGATAGAGCATTTTGCAGCTAAGACTGCCACTGGTCTCCAATATATATCTTTCTCTTTATTCAGAGTATGTAGATACTAATTTTTATTAATTGTTTTTCATTCCTCATTTATTATAAGACAAGTAATTACTACCCTACTATGTTCCAGGTGCCATACTAGGTGCTAATAATGTAGTGATGGAGTCATATTGCCTTCACCAAAGTTTTCATAATTTAATTTAGTGGTTTTTTAGTAATTTTTATTTTTCCATTACTGTTGACATACCATATTATTAGTTGTAGGTTTATGACTCAATGATTAGACATTTATATAACTCATGAAGTGATCATCTCAATAAATCTGACACATCTCAACTCATCTGATACCATACATATTTATTACAATACTACTGACCCTATTCCCTATACTGCGCTTTACATCCCCATAACTATTCTGTAACTACCAAATTGTATTTCTTAATCCCTTCACCTTTTTCAAACATTCCCTTAATCCCCTCCCAACTAGCAACCCTCAAAATGTTCTCTATATCTATGAGGCTGTTTCTGTTCTGTTTGTTTATTTGTTTGTTTTCTAGATTCCACAAATAAGTAGAATCATATGGTATCTATCTTTCTCTGTCTGATTTACATCACTCAGCACAATACTCTCTAAGTCCATCAATGTTGTTGGAGTTAGCAAGATTTCATTCTTATTTTTTTAATGGCTGAGTCATATTTCAGTGTATATATGGACCAGCTCTTCTTTACCTATTCTTCCTTGATGGACTTTGGTTGCTTCCATATCTTGACTATTGTAAATAATGCTACAATGAATGTATGGATGTTGGGCTCTTTGTTGTCTCTTATTATAGCTTTTGATTTAAAGTCTATTTTGTCTGATATAAGTATTACTACATCTTTTTTATTTTGTTTTGTTTCCATTTTTATGACATATCTTTTTCCATCACTTAACTTTCAGTCTGTGTGCATCTTTCAATCTGCAGTGAGTGTCTTGAAGACAGCATATGTAAGGATCTTGTTATATTACTCATTCAGCCTTCATATGTCTTTTTTATTGTATTTTCCATTGCCATTTATTCCCCTTATGCCCCCTTCCCCTGATCAGTCACCACACTATTTTCCATGTCCATGAGTCCTTTTCCCTTTTTGCTCAATCCCTCCACCCCCTAATCCCTCCTATAACTGTCAAATTGCTCTCTATCTATAAGTCTGTCTCTTGTTTACTTGTTAGTTCAGCTTCTTCATTAGATTCCACGGAGTGAAATCATGTGGCATTTCTCTTTATCTAACTGGCTTATACACTTAGCATAAGATTCTCCAGGTCCATCAGTGTTATCACAAAGGGTAAAATTTTCTTCTATTTTATGGTGAGTAGTACTCCATTGTGTAAATGTTCCATATTTGTTTTATCCAGTCATCTACTGATGAACACTTGGGCTGCTTCCAGAAATTGATGATTGTAAATAATGCTACAATAAAGATAGGGATGCTTATGTTCTTTTGAATTAGTGTTTTGGGTTTCTTCAGATATATTTCCAGAAGTGGGATTGCTGGGTCCAAAAGCAGATCTATTTTTAATTTTGTGAGGTATCTCCATACTGCTTTCCACAGTGGCTGCACCAATCTGCATTCCCACCAACAGTGCAAAAGGGTTTTCCTTTCTCCACATCCTCACCAGCACTTGCTGTTTGTTGATTTATTGATAATAGCTATTCTGACCAGTGTGAGTTGTTATCTCATTGTGATTTTAATTTGCATTTCTCCAATGATTAGTCACATTCAGCATGTTTTCATATGTCTATTGGTCATCTGTATGTCATCTTTGAAAAAGTGTCTATTCAGGTCCTTTGTCTATTTTTTAATTGGATTGTTTGGTTTTTTGGTGTTTAGTTTC
>PVKM010052114.1:0-10317 GCA_004027735.1 Carollia perspicillata
GGTTTGACATACTAACAGGATGAAGCAAAACAGAAATGCTGACCTGAAAAACCTAGCAATCTAGTTGAAAACAGATGTATATAAAGACCATTCCAAGACAATCTACAAACTGCCATCAGTATTAAGTATGTGGAGTAATTTGTGGATGTGGACATGTAGAAGGTACTCATCAGTGAGCGTGGAGAAGGACGGGTCCCAGGGCCCTCCCCTGAGCAAGCTGGGAGCCTAAGGAACAGGGCAGTGGGAAGGCAAACAAAGTGCCCTAGATCAGAAAATATGAAAGCCTGAAATAACATGGAGAATAGAGGAACATAAAGAAGAAAAACTAAATATTTTCATGGAATAAAAGTTACAAGGACTTGATGAAGGATTGATGTGTGAAAAATTGACTATGACCGATGTTCTATTAAGTCGCTGGTGAGACTTATGGAGTAACTGAGAGAGCCAGTACTAGACACAATAATTTTGAGATGCCTGTGTATACCCAGGTAGAGGTGACCATTGGGAGGTTCTGTATCTAAGCCAGAAGTATAAAGTGCATATTATGCTAGACACGGAGATTTGGGGTTCACCCACCTAGACACAGTTAGTGAATTCATGCAATGCCTACAACTACCTAGCATACCTGGACAGACAAAAAGAGCAATGATCCAAGGATAGGATCCAGGGAATGCTGAAATATTCACATGGCTTCTCCTTATGGATAGAGTCAGTATAAAGGGGAAAGCCAGTTCTCAAACTTTTGTTTAAAAATTTGGAATAAATGAGATCAGTGATGAAAAGAGGGTTTGGGATTGTCATAGTTTATAAATAATGCATGCCTTTTATATATAATTTTTTTCTCCATTCTATCTTTAATCCTAATTCATAGAAATTATGTTAATATCATTATTTTTATTAATATTAATTCTTAGAGATGATTTTATGATTATTCTTCTGTTACTTAAAGAGTAATACATAACCTGTAGACAGAATATCATAACACCTCCTATGAAAGATAATTAAATTAACATCTGTCAGTAAATTGAACAGTAAAATGACAACAAACTCACAACTATCAACAGCTGAACCTAAAGCAAAAACAAACTAAGCAAACAACTGAAACAGGAACAGAATCCCAGAAACGGAGATCACATGGAGGGTTATCAGCGGAGAGATGGAGCGGTGAGGATGGGGAGAAGATACAGGGAATAAGAAGCATAAATGGCAGGAACAGAATAGACAGGGGGATGGTAAGAATACTACAGGAAATAGAGAAGCCAAAGAACTTATATGCATGACCCATGGGCATGAACTAAAGCACTGGGCAGTGGGGGATGCTGGTGGGAGTGGGATGCAGAGCAGAGGGGAAGAAAGAGGAGAAACATGGGACAATTGTAGTAGCATAATAAATAAAATATATTAAAAAAAGAAGACTCTGGGACATCTCCAAATGTACCAACATCTGACCTATAAAGACACCAGGAGGAAAAGAAGAAGAGCAAGAAATCAAAAACTTTTTTGAAAACATAAGGAAAGAAAACTTCCCTAATTTGGAAAAGGAAATAGATATACAAATCCAAGAAGTACAGAAAGTCCTAAATAAGTTGGACCCAAAGAGGACCACACCAAAACACATCACAATTAAAATGTTAAAGAGAGAACCTTAAAAGCAGCAAGAGAAAACCAGAGAGTTACCTACAAAGGAGTTCCCATAAGATGGTCAATGGGCAAAAGGGACTGGCAAGAAGTATTCAAAGTGATGAAAAGCAAGGACCCACATCCAAGAGTACTCTATCTAGCAGTTAGTAATTACAATACAAGGACATATAAAGTGCTTTCCAGACAAGGTAAAGCTGAAGGAGTTCATCATCACCCCGCCATTATTACATGTAATGTTAAAGGGACTTACTTAAGAAAAAGGTCAAAACTATGAACATTAGAATGACAACAAATTCACAACTATCAACAACTGAATCCAAAAGAACAAAACAAACAAAAAAAGAAAAACTAACCAAACAACCAGAATAGGAACAGAATCTCAGATATGGAAATCATTTGGAAGTTATCAGCTTGGAGGGGGAAGGGAGAGAATTGGGGGAAAGATGCAGGAATTAAGACGCATAACTGGTAAGTACAAAACAGGCAGCAGAATGTTAAGAATAATATAAAAAATTGAAAAGCCAAAGAACTTGTCTACATGACCCATAGACATGAACTAAAGGAAGGGGATTGGTGGAGGGAAGGCAGTACTGGTCAGAGTGGGGCAAAGGGAGAAAAATTGGGACAACCGCAATAATATAATTAATAAAATATACTTAAAAATTATCCACTTTGGTGGGAGAATATCATACACTACTTGTAAAAAAATTAGCATCTGAGTCATTCTTTTGCATCTTTTTTCTGTTTTTACACTTATAATTTTTATACTTTATGTTCTCAAAGACTAAAGTATTTATAACCTGCTCTAACACCTAAAAAACTTTTTGTTCTTATGTGTAGTTTTTTTTCCAACATTAAAAATACATCACTGGTATTTATAATACTAGAATTTTATAAATATTTATTACTTTAGAATCAAACAGGAAGATTGAATCCATAGTTAAGGAAATTAAACTATATCTGTGTCACTTAGAGGAAAATATTACAGACATGTAGAATATAGCCGGCTTCATTTTATGAGGTAGGGAAGGGTGACACATATGAGAACAGTTCAATTTTAATTAATTGCATTTGCCTGCTTTTTAATATTTAATGTGAATTGATAAGTTTTCTACTCCTACCTAGAAAATAATTATTTTTTCTTTTGGTGTTCCATGCCATAGTGACTCCACTAATCTCGACTGTTTTAATTTCCATTTTCCCCACATTTTCCAAATATCTGTCTCATCATCCTGCAACAGACATGTAAAATTAGCTCACTAAGCAGAAAAGCCCATATTCTTCTACTGCACCTTCTTATGCTGTAGAAGCTGGATAGTTCAAAACAAAACACCATCAGCAAAAGCCTACAATTCCTAACTTCCTTTGCAAGTTAGTCTTAAAAATCAGTTAAAAAATGACGTGATTGGTGCTTGAGCCATTTCTTTTGCTGGTGAAAACTGTCACAGACCAACTTGCTGTGAAGCCCCCGTACTGGTGGTATGCTCCAAATTCTTGGCTCTCAGTAAGGATGTGTGTGCCTGGGGACAACACGCAACAGTTGTTTTGCAGGAATCAGTGACTATTCCTAGTCCTCAAGGAGGCCAACCTGAAGCCTACTCCGCTAGACCTGCCGCCATTCTCTGTTCACCAAATGTCTTGTGTTAAGTACTTGTGTTTAAAGTATATCACATTATTTTTGTTACCTGCAAATGAAGTAGAGCAAGCAGATATCTGTACTAAGTCTAATAACTAACCTATAAATCATTGTATTTTTAAATTAGTAACTATTAAACAGACCAAAATAAAAGCATACATATTATTATACGAGTATAAACAATTATACTTAATTTTATTTATCCTTTGCATTATACAAACTTAATTTTTTAAATGTATGTGTTCTGTAACTTTCACTATGAAACAGATATTAAAGTTGTACTAGAATTTGACAGAGAAATGTTAACCTCATAAGCACATAATCTGGAACTAATGGTTTATATTTAGTTCTTACTCTGACATTTCAGACCTGTGTTTCCATTGTCACTTTAGTTGTCATTTAAATCCATTATCTTGACAGTTGCTGGAGGCATATGCAAGGCCCCAAACTGCCTTGATTAAATGCTGATGAGTTATTTTGTATAGAAACTTACGTCAGAATAAACTAGTTTTAAAGGCACACATTGCTAAAATGTTTCATCGGATACCACTGTTAATGCCATCATTACAAAAGCATGACCCATTCTATGGTAGATTTGTATTATTTTATTTTATTTTTTAATTTAATGTAATTTTATTTTAATTACTTTATTTTATTTTATGGTATTCTATTTTTCCTCTGCTTTGCCAACATGAAATTCAGGTGTAAAGACTATAGTTGAAATTGAAAAATTTTACTGCCTGTAAAGGAAACAAAGGAGATTCCCTGAACTGTACACAATGCCACACCTAATGTGAGTTTTGAGGTAAACATAACGGTGTACACTAATGAGTTTGAAAAGCAGTAACAGGAAAACTAGGGACATAACGAATTCTGTGAAAACTTGGAACTCAAGCCTATTCTTGTTAATGATGGTCCCCGGTGCTCCATTCTTCCCACTGCAGATTTAACATAACAAGGCAGCGAAATGGGGCAGATGGATTCATGAAATGCAAACACGCACACATCATACAGTGGCATTTAGGATGCTCAATTTTCTGTCTAAATAAAAATTAAGTCATCAATTGATTGGAGCATCGTCCCATATCCCAAAATGTTGTAGGTTTGATCCCCAATCAGGGGACATACCTGGGTTGTGGGTTTGTTCCCCTGCTCGGGCAAATACGAGAGGCCACCGCAGGGCGCTTCGCTCTCACACCAATATTCCTCTTTCTAAAAATCAATAATAAAATATTTCTGAGTGAGAATTAAAAATTAATTACTTTATATTAAAAGTTCATTTATTGTTATGAAATTCCAATTCTTAATTATATGTTGGGAAATATTGCTTCAAACAACAGTACTTCTACACAAAGGGATACAAAACTTACTAGGCAAAGATATTGTAAAATTTATGTCAGATAACCTGAGCCATGTTTAAAATTTTTGAAGTTTATTTCTTTCTGAAGCGTGGCTTTGATAAGAGCTTGTAATGCACGGGAGCAGAGTAGGAGATAGCAGCTTATTGGAAATGGAATTGCTAAAGATGGAATAGTGCAATTAGAAGGTTATCTTCCTTTCGGCGTCAGACTTGGCTAATTCTTTACACTGACAGTCTCAACCTCAAACTATTCATGAGTGCGAGAACAATGGCTGAAATTATGTCATAACAGCAGAAGTCCTTTGGGAATGTATTCACATTCAAACCAGGATTGCAACTGCTTCCAACCTAGAAATCAGATCAAAGAAGTATATATAAATATATATATATTTATAAATTTTTAAGTTTATATATACTTAAATATATGTGTTTTATATATATGTAAAATATATTAAATATATATTTAATATAGTACATATAATTTAGATTGTATAGAATTAAAAATATATTATACATTAATTGATTAATGTACATTTGAAAATATACATGCATATTTACACATATATATTTACATGTATAAATATACATGTATATATCAATTAACGTATACTTATACATTAATTGATTATTTGAAAATATATTCCAGAAATAGGATACCATGTGTGTGCATACACATAGACAGATAAAGGAGTAGATACTAGGTATGAGTACGTGTGTATCTGAGAACAGAGGTTATAAACACAGGACTTGGGTGGGTGGAAAGGAAAGAATGTCAAAGGGACCCCACAATAGGCTGCTGCACTCGAAACTCATCAAAGGGGATGGATATCCTCACCACAGCGGAATAGAACTCCTCAGCTTCCACGTGCCTTAACGGGGCAGAACGTTGGTCAAGCGGTCTTGGTCTTAACTAAGGGAGCTCTGTGTTTGTCTTTCTAGCATATTCATATGAAAGAATGTATCTAGCTTTCAACTGAACTATTATTAAGCCACTTTATTATATTGAATACTAGTTTGGATCTGCTAATACCCAATTAAATAAAAGCACACATGACATTTTTCTCACTGAAATCATGAAAAGAAATTACTTCCAAAATAATGCAGAAATAAAGGTCACATATTCTTTAAAATAAGAATGCATAATTTAAATAAAAATTTAAATTTTTATTTAAATTTCCAGCCTGGGGCAGCTGGAACTTGCCCTCTAGCTATATAAACATATCTTTAATATTTACTCAAGGGTTTCTTATACACAGTTAATGCCCCATGTCATCCTGCCCTCACATTTTCCACATCATGCTTAAAAGCACAGAGTGCTTGTATTTTGTAGGGTCTTTGAGATTTATGAAATTTTCACTACTAAATAAAAGGAGAAAAATACTGTACTAAGTCACTAGAATTTTGTATATTTCTTTTTCATATGATTTCTATATTCAGGTAGCAAGTATGTATACCATGAATAGGTAATAAATGTTTTGGGTCAACAGGTATTCTAAGAAACTGTATTTCAGGTTTTCTTTAATTTGTCACTGGATAATCTTCCCATATTTTTAGAAAACATTTGCACATCTAGCACCAAGTGAAATTTAAAGTGGAAAATATTATGGTGCATACATTTAAATGATAGTTAGAGGAGAAAAATGAGCATCAAAAATGAACAATGACCTGAAAAAGCAATAGAACTAATCTGTATTGAGTATTTGCTATGGGTCAGATTCTGTGCTATGCAATTTATGTAAGATTATCCTAATTAATCCTCACAGTTCTATGAGATTAGCTCTAACACCCCTGTTATAAGGGGATGAAGAAATTAAAACCTGGATAGTCTAACTGATGTGTCCATGACCACAGCTAAAATGCAGAGCAATAAGGTTTACTCCTCTCGCTATGTGCTCTCTCTATTTCTTGGGCTCTGGGAAGACACCCAAGCCTTCCTGGAGGTTCACTGAGGCCATTTGAGTATTCTGACCAATGGACTGTGAGGCAGAGCCGCTATGTGTCACTGCTGCTGCTGTTCACTTAGGAGCCCTTGCAACTCATCTATTGACACCATGTGATGACGTAAGCAGAACCATAAGATGGAAGTCACCTCCATCCCTGAGGTATAACAGACCACGGGGGACCCCACCAAGTAGCACTGCATGTAGAGATTGAACACTTCCTTTGTTAAACTATTGGAACCCGTTTGTTAAACCTCAGGGTACACAGGTTAATTGAACAGCCGAATTCGTCTTGATGTTAAAAGGAAAGTAATACTGTTCTGGCCTGTGTTGTCAGTTGGTTGGAGGGGCATCCCCTAGACCAAAAGGTTGAAGGTTCGATTCCCTGTCAGGGCACACACCTAGGTTGCGAGTTTGTTCTCCAGTCAGGGAGCATAAAAGAAGGCAACCGGTTGATCGATCTCTCTCTCTCTCCTTTGTCCTCTAAAAGTATTGAAAAAAATGCCCTCAGGTGAGGATAAAAAGGATAAAGAAAGGAGTACTTTTTCCTGGTATAAAATAGAGAGGAGAAAAACCATGCAGAGTAAGTATATTTTAAATGCAGTGTCACATGCTGCAGGAAACAATGTAGCAACTAGCTTCTTCTGGCAATTTATTCAAATTAATAACATTACAAAATTTAAATGTCTACTTAGCCACATTAGTTGCATTACAAGTATTCAATAGTTATGTATGGCTACAGGTTCCTGTGCTGAACCTCAGAAACCTTTCCAGTCTCACAGACAATATCAAATATGAGGAGCCGACTCCCTCTTTATTCTGAATTCACCGGCATCACTGGCTGTGATGCCAGTATTATAAGTGGACATTGAAGCAGATGCCTTTTGAAACTTTTTGAGTCACGAACCCTTAGAAGAAAAGAGTGTATACAGTAACCAAAAACAAAGTTTGGGGGGAAATAAAAGGAAACACAAGTCACAGGTTTTCTCTTTTTTCCTCCAAAAATGTCTTTGACTTTTTGAAAATATTAATATATATTTAAAAACTGAATAGCCCTATATGACATCTTGCTGTCCTGGGAAATATTAGAATTTGTAGAGCCTCCCAAGTAATAAAAAACTGCTAAGTTATTATTTGCTCTTGTTCACACTCACACGCTCAAATGCATACATTCTGATTCTTGGTCCACTGGCACTCATGGTAAGGAATTTCACTGCACTAGGAAAATAGTAAGCAGATTTTGCTCTTTTTAATTAGAGGAACATCTCAGAAGATTTATTTTTATTACAGCTCCTAAGTCTCAGTTTGTGACATTCTTTCTCATGTGAAGAAAAGGGGAAAATAAGTTGAACGCAAGAAAGGGGGTAATTAACATAAATGAAGAATGAGAAACTTTCTGAGCTAAAGCCAATGCCAACTAAAGCAGAAATACATTTGTAACATCGCAGCACTTTGGGAGGCTATCTCAGCAAAGATAGAAGGCTTTTTTTTTCTTTTTCTTTTTTTATCCAACTCCATTTCACTAACAAACTAAAAGTAAACTTCAAGAACTTGATACCTTAAGAAATTCCCTGGATCAATTTTCTCCATAATCCAGTCTTGCTTTGTGTTTTACCCTTAATTGTCCTCATCAAGAAAAAAGGGACTATTAGGAAATCTATCGGGGAAATACCAGCAACTTTTTCCTCCTGAATCTACGAGAGTGGAAAAGAGAAAAACACGAGGACAGGGTCCACTGTATTATATTTTGTTCTGTGATTAAATGCACTCTTGTACCATACATGATAGGCTCTATTGTTTTTTAAAAAAATTTATTTATTTTATTTTTAGACAGAGGGGAAGGGAGGGAGAAAGGGATAAAGAGGAACATCAGTGTGTGGTTGCCTCTCCTTCACCCCCCACTGGGGACTTGGCCTGCAACCCAGGCATGTGCCCTGACTGGAAATTGAACCAGGGATGCTGTGGTTCCCAGGTAGGTGCTCAATCCACTGAGCCACAGCAACCAGGGCAAAAGGCTCTATTCTTGATCTGTGATCAGTGACATACCAAGGGAAAGAGACTTTCAGAGCAATCTGCTTGTCTTGGGGAGTATTTTGTCACTAACACTGCTTGGAATTGTCAGTATACAATGGCAATAAGAAGTAGAAAACATTTTAGCTAAATTTCTTATTGTGTTTTTCCAATTTTTTAAAAATTTATTGAGATGACATTGGTTAATAAGGTCATATAGGTTTCAAGCGTACATTTCTGATTCTGTATCTGTGTATTGTACTGTGTGCTCATCCCCTGAAATTGAACCATCTTATGTCACCATATATCAGGCTGCCCCATCACCCTCAACCCATCCCAATCCCCTTCCCTCTGGCAACCACCACAGCGCTGTCTGTGTCCATGAGTTTCAGTTTTATATCCCACGTATGAGTGAAATCATATGATTCTTAGCTTTTTTTAGATTAACTTATTTCACTTAGCATAATATTCTCAAGGTCCATTCACGTCGTTGCAAATGGCACTGTCATTTTTTTCTTAGGGCGGAGCAGTATTCCATTGTCTATATGCACCATACCTTCTTCATTCAATCCTCTATCAAAAGACATTTTGGTTGTCTCCATGTCTTGGCCTCTGTGAATAATGTTCAACGAACGTAGAAGTGTGTATATCTTTTCAAATACATACTTTTGAGTTTTTCAAGTACATACCCAAGAGAGGGATTGCTGAGTCACATGTAACTCTATTTTTAATTTTTTGAGGAATAATCAGCCTGTTTTCCAAAGTGGTTTCTTGTTTGTTTTTAAATTCAGCATGAAAAACTTGTTCACACTCAGAAAACCATCCACATCTTGGTAACCTCTCCAGCTGGTCACATGGGCATGCCAATGACATGAGTCTGGGACTGTGTCTGGTCTACAGTGTGGAGGATGTCAAATGTTTCCTTTTCCTGTAACAAGTCCAGGATCCTACGAACGTTCAGCAGCATTCTCCTACTGCAGTGAAATTTGCTTCAAGTTACACACTTCTTCCCGCTTTTCACTGACTCTCAGTTTAGCTTCAAATACCTTATGAAATATTTTCATTTACTATATTTATTCATTAGTTCTTTGTTGCTTGTTTTGTAGCTTTAAATTATCTTAATATTTTTTAGTGTGTAGTTATTTAAAAACTATACTAGCAAGAATAAGGATACCTCATTTTATAAGTCAGTGGCAATTAACTCTAAAGTAATTTATTTTCTAACTTTAAGAAAAATGACTCACAGCAGACTGCAGTTGAAATTTAAAAAAATTAAACTAAAACCTTCAGACCACAACATTTACTTGGAAGCTATTTAAAAATGCTGTGTTAGATGGCTATAGAAAAAAGTTAAAAATACCCACATTCCAACAGAATATATGCTGGGATTCAGAAAAGATGAACTTTTATTCAAGAAAATTGTTTTCCTATGAGAAAAAATAGTTTAGGGGTGACCTGACTGGTGTGGTTCAGTGATTTGGGGGCTGGACTATGAACCAAGGGGTTGCTGGTTTGATTCCCAGTCAGGGCACATGCCTGGGTTGCAGGCCAGGTCCCCAGTAGAGGGTCCAGGAGAGGCAACCACACATTGATGTTTCTCTCCCTCTCTTTCTCCCACCTTTCCCCTCCGTCAAAAAATAAATAAATAAAATCTGTAAAAAGTAGATTAGGGGAGAAACTAATGATTAAAAACACGTAACAGTAATTCACCTTTAGGTGAAAAGGTCAGA
>PVKM010052115.1:0-10312 GCA_004027735.1 Carollia perspicillata
TCTTCTAAACACATAATGTGCCATTAAGACAATCCTAACCCAGGAGAGGGAAATAGCATAGTTACCATCAGGGATGCTAACACACTGTTGATTTGCATGTTTGATTTTTCCCCCAGAAATTTGAAGAGACTTGAAGTTATAGCTTACCAAAGTCTTTTAAAAAATCACTTCTTAGCACAGGTAGCTCTGAGGAAGAACTCATCCACCACATTCATCAACTACATGCATCTTTCTTTTAAAATGGTTGGTATTGAGATGTTAAAAATGGTCCCCAGCTGATCTTCTCCCATAAACTCCTCCTTTCTATCTGGTCTTAGCACCCTTTAGAGTCATTCTACAATGAAAACAGACTGATGGCTAAATCCAAAGAATCAGTAGCTCCCTGAACAACAAAATAAAAATAGTAAGGAAAAGTCAAGACTGATGCTTTACTCCATAGTCCAAAGAAGATTCCCAAGGTTCCTTTTCCTTCAGAATCCTGATGTTCTAAATATATAATTTCTTAATGGGAAATCCACTGCCAGGTGGCAAATACTTTGGGAATATTTCTACATGAGATGATCATTAAGAGGAAACATAGAGCCTATATCCAGGTTGATAGGTGACTTTGGGCAAACTACTTGACATCTCTTGTACTAGTTATCTATAACTGCATAACAGATTATCACAAATTTAGCAGCTTAGAACAACACATTTGTTATTTCAAAGTTTCTTTAGGCCAAGAATCAGTTCACTTTAACTGGATCCTCTGCTCAGAGTCTCTCAGAGGACTGCAATCAGGGGACCAGCAAGGGCTAGGGTCTCACCTGGAGGTTCAGCTGTGGAAGTGCTCGCCTCCACGCTCACTTTGTTGGCAGAATTTCAGTTTTGCAAGGACAGTTGGACTGAGGGTCTCAGTTCCTAAGTAACTGTTGGCAATTTAAAACCAACAAACTTCGTGATTACAGGGATCCTGTTGAGACTGCATGGTGGATGACAATAGTTTAAAATTCTCTAAAATGTCTTTCTATGTGGAAAGATAATTATACTTCTTGGACCTCTCCAACACGGCCACTTGCGAGGAAGGGAGTGAAACCTGCTACCAAGACAGAAGTCTCAATCTCATGTAACCGAATCACAGAAGTAACATTCCATTATCTTTGTCATTTCTGTTGATTAGAAGCGTGTCAATAGGCCATCCCACACTTAGGGGAGAGATCACATCAGACATAAATGACAAGGATCACTGGAGGTAATGTTAGAATCTGCTCACACGTACTACCATTTTCTCATCTGTAAAATGGAAATGATAATGATACTTACTTTATCAGATTGTTGAAAGAATAAAATGTTTATTTGTATAAAGAGCTTTGAAGATTGCCTGACACATAGTAAGTGCTCAATAAATATTAGCTACTGTTGTCACTTATTACTATTTTATTATTATGTGCTCTTCTAGTCACGCTCTTTTAGCTTCCTATTGGTTTACTGCACACATCAAAATAAACAGGGTAGAAAAGGAATCAAGACATGGCAACCCAAGCTGACAAATATGTCACCCAAACTGAAATCCACCCCAACCCACCATCAATCTAACAAACTGGAATGTCAAACTGGGTGGGGGAGGTGTTCTGGTTAAGACTGGAGAGATCACAATGCCTCATAACTTAAATCTGATCCCCTATCCACTCTCTCAAAAGCCAAAAGCCAGCTTACTTATTGAGTCTAATAAACAGGGAACACCATCAACTTTCTATTTCTAAATATTATTCTAATCACAAATTAATTGAAAATAACTAGAATTACTGACTTATGGGTCTCAGCGCTATCTTTATCTATAGAACATTTAAAGGAACTGGTTTATTGCTCTAACCTCTGTAGAGGAAAAGAATGGTAAGTTTGGCGCTAATGTGCCTCATTTTAAGAAAACCCACTGTACAAAAATCTAGACTTTAAGTACAAGAAACCAAGAGTATTCACACTCAGACAAACAAGAATATATTTCTTTTCCTTAGCAGAAGGGTTCACTTTTAGCTTCCCTCTCAGAGTGTACTCCTCTAACCACTGATGTGTTTGATTGATCTAAAGAGATTAGATCGATGATGTAAGGGAAAGAAGCCAAAAGTTAAAGAATTAGGATCTCACACAAGTGATGATTAGATATTAAATAAAGAATCTTTGAAGTCATAACATAAATCAAAGGGATCTTCTTTTGTGCAGAGACTGATATGGTATTTTTGTTCCACTTTGATTCCCTGAACAGACCATGAAACCCTGGAGGAAAACAAATCACATCCCAGACACTTTTGAAACACTGGCACATTGCATGATGACAGACACAGGGCAGGCACGGTATATATGTTTGTTGAGTAATTTAAACAATCGAATGCCTATTTGATTGGTTGTCAGACTGATTTATTGACCAAGGGAATGATGTTGTTTGGAAGGTCCAAGGTGCTGGTTTCAAATATTATCACTGTTTTCAAAATATAGACATATTTATCAGCTGATCAATATAGACAGGTTTCAACAAATAGTGTTGGAACAATTGGAGATGTATGTGTGTGTGTGTGTGTGTGTATGAGTTCATATACATACATGAACTTCAAAAGCTAAACCTCACACTTTATACAAACATTAACTCGAAATGTACCAAAAATCTAAAGATTAAACATCAAACTATAAAACAGTTAGAAGAAAACCTGAGAGAAAATCTTCATGACCTGGGGTTAAAGGATTCTCAGCCATGAAAACAAAAACATGACCCATAAAATAAATGGATAAACTGGACTTCACTGAAATTAAAAACTTTTGCTCACTGAAAGTCACTGTTAAGAGGCTGAAAAGACATGACAGACTGGGAGAAAATATTTGCAATTCACATATTTGACAAAGGACTTACATTCAGAATATGAAAACAAGCAAATCAATTAAAAAGTAGGCTAAGGCCTGGAGCAGACACTTCACCAAAGATACAGTGCATGGAACAGTGTTCAACATCATCAGGTATTAATGCAATACAAATTAAAACCATGATGATATATCACTATGCACCACTAGAATGACTGAAATAAAAAGTATTGACAATACCACATGCTAGTGAGGATACAGCGCACTGAAACAGTAGTGCATTACTGATGGAATGCAAAATGGCAGAGTCACTCTGGAAAACAGGTGGCTTCTCATAAAACTAAATGCACACTAACCATGTGACCCAGCAATCCCAGCAATCCCACTCTCGAGTATTTGCCCTAGAGAAATGAAAACTACGTTCACATGAAAACTTTACACGTTTATAGCAGCTCTACTCATAATTGCCAAAAACAGACACAATGCAAATATCCTCCAACAGAGGAAAGGTTAAACAAGCTGTAGCACATTCAGATAATAAAATACTCCTCGGCAATAAATAAAAAATTTTAAGAAAGAAACTATGGATACATGGCACAATTTGTATGAATCTCAAAGGCATGATGCCATGTGAAAGAATCCAGTATCTAAAAATTATATATTGTATATGAGTTCATTTATACGACACTCATGAAAAGACAAAGCTATAGTGATGGAGAACAGCTTAGTGGTTGCTAGGGGACAGGGGTAGGACAAAGGTGAGACCATGGCCCGAGGGAATTTTGGTATGATGGAACTACTCTGTAACGTGGTAGTGGTAACACAAGTCTATTCATGTGTGAAAATTCATAGAACTGTACACTGAAAGGGGAAAAGCTAATTTTATTGCGTGATAATTTTTTAATTAAAAAAATAAGTAATAAAAAGGGTTTACCTGGTTTTACACAGAAAAACTACGTGGCCTGAATACCTCAGGAAAACTTCCTGTGTAAATGAAAAGTTTCTGCTTTTAAAAAGTATGAGGTTAGAACAGTATGAATGACCCATGGACATGGACAACAGAGAGAGGATTGACTGAGGGAGAGCAGGGTGGGCTGGGTGGAGGGGAGCAGAAGGGAAAAGTTGGGACAACTGTAATAGAATAAACAATAAAAAAAAATAAGTAGAAAAAAAAGCACGAGGCTAGCAGCCCCTGACATAACTTCCCCCAGACTCACTCTAAAATAGATACGAAAATAGAAAAAAATTATAAAACTTACCAGACCACTGAGAACAAGGACTAATAGCATTCAAGTCAGAATGTGAAAGGACCTTTCACATGATCAAGGGAGCTGGGTTGGGCAATAAAACTAGGAACCCTCTGTGTTAAGCACATCTCAAAATACTAGTAGGTAGGAAGATCTTTCTTTGCAGCCCCATGATCTCCTGGTCATGTCCATGCAAACAGGAAAACCAAACAGTTATTTCTCAGCTCCACTGGTGAACTACGCCAGCCTGTGCATGGTTCCCAATTTCCTCACTGCCAGTCAGTCACTACAAGTCATGTACCACATAACAACATTTCAGTCAAAGACAGACCACATGCATGACAGTGCTCCCATAAGATTATAATGGAGCTAGAAATCCCGATTGCCTAGTTATAAGGCTGCCCTTCATCTCAACATCGCAGCCATCTTGACATCACAGCACAATGCCTCACTCACATGTTTGTGGTGATGCTGGTGTCAACGAACCAACTGTGCTGTCAGTCATGTAAAAATATAACACATACAGTTATATATAGTATGTAATACTTGATAATCATAATAAACGACTGTTACTGGTTTATGTACTCACATTTACTATACTGTACATTTTATCATTATTTTAGAGTATACTCATTCTAATTATTTAAAAAATTGGATAAAAAGCAAGACCCAACACTACACTGTCTGAGGTAACCAATTCTATTATGAAGAAAAAGATAGGTTTAAAGTATAAGAATGGAAAATACACACCAAGTAAATATTAATCGAGTGAAGAAGCACCTATATTATCAGACAAACTAGATTTCAGAACAAGGAATATCAGCAGAAAGAGGAACATTTTATAATAATGAAAAGGTCAATATATCAAGTTAACAATCCTAAATGTATACATACCTAATAACAGAGCTTCAAAGTACATGAAGCAAAAATAATTGAAGTGGAAGAAAAAATAGACAATCCATGTAAGATTTAAGACAGGGATGCCAATCACACCACTATTATTTAACAATGTTCTGAATGTATCTAAAATATTATGGAAAAAACAAAAATAAGATGCCTTAACTATTGAAGTTGAAGAGACAAGATTACAATTATTTCTAGTTGATGTGATTATATGCTTAGAAAATAAAACAAAACAAAACAAAAACCTACGAGGTATTAGAATAATAGGGTTCGACAATGTAGACTATTTGAAAGTAATTATATTTCAACAACTTTCATGTATACTATCAACAACAAATTATCAAATATAGGTAAAAATTCCAATCATAAAAACAACCCAAAAATTTAATTCCCAGGAACAATATTAAAGCCCTCTATGATAAAAATCTTTACTGAGAATGCTTTTTTAAAGTGACCATTGATAAGTCAGAGTGATGAACCTCATGTCTCCCTACAAACCCGGTTCAAATCTGGACCCTGAATCCTTCTAAAACCATGAAGTCTCATAACTCCCTCATCTCCCTGCAGGAAGTTTTCAGGAATGCCTTCCTAGAATCTGAAGGAGGGGTGCAAAGGAAGAACCTATTCATTAGTGCGTCCAGCACCCACAGAAGCTCATGACACATCGTAAGCACTGAAATCGGATTAAGTGGAGGGTAAATGAATAAATGGATCGATGAAATGAATAAATCATCTGTTTATAAGCAACTTCCCAAACTATGTCCATGTGTTTTAGAACTGGTCTGGCAAATGCTGTGGATTTCTAGGCCTAGAAAAAGTTCTTCAGAATTGACTAATTCCATTCTGCTCTTGATGCAAAGGCACTGCTAAGATCAATCCAGGTCCCTCCTGGTCAGTGATAAATGGAAATAAGTAGAGCTTTTAGTTTCTTATTGTGTAGAGATGCATGTATTACATGGAGGCCTTATCTTCTGAGACTCTGAAAAGAAATGTCCTATACTTTAGCAGGAGATTCACAGACTTTCATTGGCATAACCCAACTTTGAGGTTCATAGTTTCCCAAGTTCAACTAGGGATATTTTGTATTTTGGTGTAAAAATAGCCTCATGTAAGAATCATGCTCCTGAGCTGTTCCTAAAAGATCCTAAAACACTCCTGTTGCTCTGTGTGAAGCGGGGTACTGGGAGTTGTTGCAACTACAGTCACCAGTTATGCAAATGAATATTTATTGAGGATTTACCTTGTTATTAAATGCTGGGAATATGTCAGGAAATATTCCTACTTTCTTGGTGCTTCCATTCAAGTAAAGGGAAATAGGTAATAAACAAGCAAATAAATAAATGGACCAAATACTTAAACAGATACTTATATGTGCTGTGCACACACTAGGGCAATGACATCTAACTGGAGATGTAGTTTATCAACTTGGTTTCTTCCCCAACTGATCCTCAAGTTTATGTCTATAACTAGTGTTTTTATCCCCCTACTGCTTTTGTTTTCTAGTTTCTGGGAAAATTACTAAAACTTTTTACAAAGAGACCCTAATTTGCTGCCAACTCCGACTATCATTTTTCTTCTCTGTACTCACAAAGTACTTTCATTGACTCCCAAAACTTCCAGAGGTATTCTGGAGCAGTCTGCCATTTCTATTTCAACAAGAATATATAGGCAGTCTCTTGATATACGGGAGTACATGGGCTTTAAAACTGGGACACCAAGGACAAATGCTTTCAGCTCGCCTGGTACATTGCTCTTCATTTAACCACACCACTGTGAGGGCTGGTCAGCTGGATGGCTGAGAACCAGCCCACTATTTTAGCTTTGCAGAACACCTCACTAAGAATTCAGGCAACATTTGACTAGTATTTCCCTGAGATGTCAGATCTTTCTCTTATTATAACTGTGCAGCAATATTGATTCTATCTAAAGGGAGTTACTTTTAATAAAGTTTTCTTCCAAATCACACTGGAAGGTGCTATCTTATTTAACCAAATGGTGTTGATTAAAAGGTTGAAATGAATGCTAAGTAAGCTGCTTTGTTTACTTGTGGAAGCAATTATTCCTTCAGCCCCAGTCTTCCATCTCCATAAATTAATGCTCTTTTCCCTGTGCTTCATTGACGGGTGGTGAATTATGCAAATATTTTTCCTGCAAGAAATTAGACCAAGTAGTCTCACCACTTCTTATAACAAGATATTATAAATAATGGCAAGTTGAAATTCGATTTAAAACATTGTCCTCAATCTAGGTCACCCAAGTTCAAATGTTTTAAGCTTTAAATCAACTCTGTAAATTAAATTATATTTGTAAGTACATAAGTATATGATTTTTAAATGAAGCCATTTTGGCATTTCCTTTAATAAGAAAGTGATTTCAGGCCATTCTAGGAATATATCATTTAGACAGACATCTTCCTTTCTACCACCAACACTACTGCCCTCAAGATACAGTCATTTCATCCTGATGTCATAAATTTGATTCATTAACGCACAGAGTTTGCTTTGCCTATTTCACAATAGGGGTGTATGTACATTAACAGTTTACAAGTCAGATCTCAGCATTGTGCAGCTATAAAAAAATCAATGAAAACCAAATGACACAAAGTAGTTCACAGTTAAACTGAAAACTTGCTTTTGCCCTTTTTCCCACAAATGGAGCATTTTAAAATGCAAATTGGTCGATACACTAATTGCTCCAAAAGCATTTCTGATTAGCAATCTTAAAAATGTGTTACCGTCTTTTTGTCCCAACTCCCAGGATTTTGCATTAGATGTCAGCAGGACTCAAGAGAAAGACCAATTATGGTCCCAGTGGGCTGATGCAACCATAGATTGTAAACTGAGTGCTTCTCAGCCCCAGGCCATCCTGTCTCACTTGACCCCAAGTCTACCCAAAGCAGTAAGCTTGCTCCGTTGTGCAGTTGTGTGGTTGTGCGAGGCAGTGAGGGAATGAAGTGCATCGATTGCTCGTGATTATTAGGTGGAGTGGAATGAGCCTCCTCCTTATTATGCAGATTAGCGGAGCTCCCCATCCCAGCATATTGTGCAGATGCGGGCCAGCAGCTGCTCCTACAGATGGCAAGTACACAACTCCATTAGGATGGATCTATTGTCTGCTCCTGGCTCTCAAAGAGGCTGGGGCGGGCTCCGCAACGAGGAATTGTTACTCAGCGAGATGTAAAGGCGCACACACACTCTGAAAATTCTGCACCCTGGAGACTCTTTACACAGCAGGGCCGACAGCACTCAAATTAGAAATCTACCCTAAATAAGGACTTTCGTATGTCACAATTAAGCTTGTGTATTTTTTAAAGCAGATTAACCATTAAAATTGAGTAGCATAATTCAAATTTTGAAATGCCATGCTATTAAATATTCAAATTAAAAACAAGTCCTAAGAGATTCATTCAAAAAATTGCACTATATTCAGCTCTTCTGGGACCTTCTGTTTTGTTAGTTTATTTTTAAAGAACCTTGTAAACAGGCAAGTTTATTTTCCATAATATCAAAATGCTATAAAGAACTGAGTTTCCCCTATTAAAATGTTTGCTTTAGAATAGCTTATCCTTTTAGAGTTATTGTTATTCTAAAGAGCATCAAAGCAGCTAATTCAAGGTAGTCTGGAATGACCATAAGTGTATATGAATCCTTTTTGAATAAGTATTATTTAAATCATTAGCAACTCAATAACACTGTCTGCTGCATGATTCTGGATGTGGTATACAATAATTTTATTACTAATTGAAGCAATTAAGCTGAATATTGTTTTCTTCTTCCTGTTTTTTGCTTTCAACTAATGCTTGCCTAGATCTCACTCTAAAGTTTAACCTTGAAAAGATACCTAGTCCAGAGAAACGCTAAGGAATTAGACATTTCCAAAAATGGGAGGGAACTGCCAGAATGTTACAAGGAGTATAATTTAAACGTCTTATCAAAATAAACACACTCCATTAACTATGGTCTTTAAAAGCTTAAAAGACTCAAGTTTAGAGGTGAATGTGTAATAGAAAGAAAAGTGGTGACCTACCCAGTTACACAGTTATTAACTGTAGAAAGCCAATGAAAATAATTTAACTACATATCAAAAAGACACCTGTTATAAAATCAGAGTTAAAATGGCAGGAAGAAAGCAGACAAAAATGTAAATGAATTATTCCAGAGCCTTGTTTCCAAACTTTTTTACCATCTCCTATACAAAAAGGCATATCACAACATGTGTATCTTTATATGACTAGTTCCTACCCTTACTACACATGTATTCTGGTATTATTTTATTCAATTCATATTTTTAGTGCTGGTTATGATATTAAATATATTTCATGGTCATTTTTATGACCTGTAGTTTGAAAAATACTATTCTAGCATGTGGCCCAGCAGGTCATGTTAAAAAGAAAAAAAATATATTGTACAAATACCAACATCAGCACTAAATATGAGAAGCACCCTACTTCAAAGTGCCTGATTCAGACAGAACTGACACTTTGCAAATTTTACAGGAAGGCATAATCAGACAAAAGTTGCCTCCTTTCTCCAGAATGAATCAGATAAACGGTCATTGGCTGAAAGAAGCACCAAGGCTGGATCAGACAGGTTTCAGGGAGGTCTGGGGGAAATGTAGCCCTAGACCTCACACAAGACATAAGAGTGAAAATTACCTAAAACAGAGGCCTAGTAGTAGATAAAGGGTTAAATGGCACATCATAACCAGATGATAATTAGGAAAGTTGAACCCCTATACCTGAGGCTCTTCTGAAGTCAACCCAAGCCTTTGTAGACAGACAGCCCAACCATAGCCAAGATCTATAAGATCACAAAGCTCCTAGAAGTCCAACCACCACTACCAAGAGCATGCAGCAAAAATACGCACACAATTACAAAACAATAGATCTAAAACAGGTTGAAATTATGATTTAGCAAGGTGAATGTCTTGTCAATGCATAAAATTTGAACCTAAAATTCAGATTGTCCTGTGACTTCATTTCAATTCAACACACAGTTTTTAATACAAGCCTCATGAGTCCAGGAACATGACCTATCCTATTTACTGTTGTATCCACAACACATTCTATAGTGTTTTACACCAAGTAGCCACTCAGTAAAAAGCTGATGAATAAATGTATCAGCATATAATAGTACACATGGAATAACAGACATGTACATAAGTAACTATACCACAGTACAAAAAAAACATAAGTAATTACACCACAGTATAATAAGTATAAAAAATTCACTATATGTGATACAGAGTTAGCAGAGAAAGATTTATTGGGGAGTCAGGGAGTGACAGGACACTTTGAGATGGCTTTGAAGGATGACTGAGAGGACAGACATTCC
>PVKM010052116.1:0-10314 GCA_004027735.1 Carollia perspicillata
AGGCCAGGCGCTGAGGGCCAGCTCTTATGCGGTGGGTGGATGGATCAGGGTGTGACAACCCCGAGGCCGTAATGGCAGGCAGAGGTCAGGAGAGCAGCTGTCACTGCCGTGGGGTGGAGGGCCCTGGGGCAGGACTTGCCAACAGAAAGCCTTCCCTTCGCTTTCTGAGGGGCTGCCGAGATCTGCCCCGGGCAGCCGGTGTGATGCAGGGGCTCGAGGGCCCTGTCACGGCGGCGAGCGTGCCCGCAGCAACGCCTGGGTTTTCGGAGCCTCGCACGGGTGTGCAGGAGGCGCCCGGGCCCTCCTGGCCCTCCAGCAGCACCAGCACCTCACAGCCCGGGAGGGTCCGCTGCGGAGGAGGGGCTGGGCCCCCAGGAGTCTGTGCCAGCTGACCCCCTGGACGTCCAGGGCGGAAGGGCACGAGCCCAGGGAGAGGACGGCGGAGCTGCAGGGCCGGGGCCAGAATCCCTCCCTGAGCCCTACAGTCCCTGGTACCCTTCAGTTCCTTCAGATGAACGTTTTTCTTTCAAATCAGAAAAAGAGGTGAAAAACCAAAAAAGACAAAGTGTGAAGCCTTTTTTTTGAAAGGACGACCAGAACCCGTTGGAAAGGAGGGGTCAGCCTCCTGGGTGGGGGCACGCAGAGGGCACGGGACTGCAGACAGCACAAGGAGAACAAGGACTTGCCCCGTGGGCCCACAGGGCCATGGGCTCCAGGTCACCCCTTCCAGGCCGAGGGAGGGACGGCGAAGCCCAGGGCGCTGGGGGAGGAGGGAGGTTCTGCTCCCGCGGCACTTCAGAACTCGTGGGCAGGTGGTCTGGGACTCCAGACGAAACCAGAGAAGGGATGAGAAACTACGTAACTGGGTGGTGAGCGGCTTCCATGGGAGGCTGGGGCCACCGGGAGGCAGGCAGGGGCAGGGACACTCTCCCGCCAGGTGGGGCAGACCCTGTGGCCACAGGGAGGGAGAGGCCGCGCCCGCCCAGAAACCGGAGCAGCCGCCAACGCGCCCTGGAGGCCCAGAGGAAATATTATTTCAAGACAAAAACTGAATTATGAAATCCGCAAGCAATAATTAGTTTAAATTACTACCTCTACTTGAATAATTAAACGCACTTGTTTTCACTCACTGCAGTTTGGTTCATTACCATACATCTTTCCTGAAAGCTGTTTTTAACGTGGGTATTCTTTCATTTGCAAAGAGCCCACAGAGATTTACTATGCTAATTTTAAACCTTTCTTCTAAAATAAAAACAATAACAAAAACACTACGGATTATCATCCATTAGTGACTGCTGTGTGGGGTCTATCGTCAACTTCAGTCGTAGCGACTTCAGTCGTAGGACCGGCTGGAAACACGGTGGGTGGCTGGGAAGCTCCTCACAGAGCAGAGCCGCCCGCCTCTAAACTCACCGCGGAAAGGGCGGTGTCTGAACAAGTCCAGACCCGCCCGGGAACTACTACCCTGCGAGGGCAGGCCCGTGCAGGCCCGGACGGGAGGCGCCTCTCCCTCTCCGTCACACCCTCCATCGATGAAAATGTTCTCGCACTCCCACAAAGGTGGGACTTCAGGGGTTGTGTGTCTTTGCACCCCGGAGCCTGGCACCAACAAGCACAACAATAAAGGCTCAGGGTCTCCATCAAGCAGAGTCACCTTCGGGAGTGAGTACAGACACATGTAGCCCGTGAACGGACCCTGCCCCACTGAGCTCGCAGCCGGCCTGGGCTGAAGGCAGAACGCCAGAGCCCGGCTGACGCCGCCAAGCAGGCCCACGTCAGCCCCCAACAAACAGAAAGGGACAACGCGGCCACCATTCCGCGCCAGCCCCACCGAGGCCCCAGAACCCACAGCCCTCGGAGGGGAGCCCACAGCTACCTGGTGTGCGGGCCCGGGGGCTGCTTGCTGCACTGACACAGCCGGGCTGCTGGGACCAGCGCCGAGGCGGGCTCCATCCCGTCCCGGACACCCCCAGCGCCGCCACTCCAGGCCACACGCCCCGAGGGCAAGTCGCCTGTCCTGTCCCGGAGCTGCCCTGTCCTCCTCGAACCTCTGTTGAGTGAAACTAAGTCTCTGAAGAGTTCTCCAGGCCCCAGCTGTCGCTCTCTGCCCCTCGTCACCCTTAGAAGTCACCAGCCTCCACCCCAGGAGTCCCACTCAGGGGCAGGGCCCACCTCCCACGAGCTGCTACGCTGCCCCGGGAGCCCAAGGGGCCCGCCTTTCGTCAGGTGCTCGCCCTCCATGAGCACAAGGACACGCAGCTGAGTGTTTCTCTCACGCAGCTGCAACCGGTGTTCGGGAGCAACGGACAAGTGGATCTCTCAAATTCTGAAGTTCCCGAATAGAAAGCGACCATCCCAGCTGAATGGTGAGCTGAGGCCCCCGCTTGGCCTTTGGAAAAATGAAGGACTCCGGGGGCCACGGGCCAGGGCTTGGAGAATTCTAGAACTCAACATGATCTGCGTCATCATCTTAGAAACATCCGGAAAGCAGAGGCGCTTCTGCCGGGCTTGTTTCCGTGGCAACAGCTTCGCTGGCCTGTCACACAGAAGGGACTGGAGGAAGGGACCTGAAACTGGGGAGGGAGGGAGCGAGACAGGAAGGGGCTGGGCGGAAGGAAAGCAGACTGAACACAGTAAAAGACGGGAAAGAAAGGACGCGGGGGCAGGGCAAGTGACGGGGAGGGGTTGGAGGGAGGGACGGGCCCCAAGGGCAGGCGACTGTCGGGCGGCCACCCACAGCTGTGCTGCCGTCCGCTCGCCAAGTGTGGTCGTTTCACCCGTTAGGTGTAGCACCCTCCGTTTCTGCCCCCAGACACACTCGACTACCCGACAAACCGCAGGTGGGCGGTGGGGAGAATGGCCAGACCCCGGCCCTGACCTCCACCACGGCCAAGGGCCAGCCGGGTGAGATCCAGGTGGGAGACAGAGACGGCAAGGGGGCCAACACCGCCGAGCAGCAGCCACCAGGAGAGGAGCGCCGGCACTGGCGAGCTCTCGGGAGGCCTCAGGGACACGCGAACCTGAACCTTCTGCTGGTGTCGCTGGGGACGCCGCAGAGAGACAGGCCACGAAACCCCCCGGCGTCCGCCCTGAGCCTGGCTGCGGCGTTGACGCGGGGCACCCGCCAGGGGCCGTGGGCAGCTCAGAATAAGTGGCCAGGACAAGATGCAGTCCACCCCCCACCCCTGAGAAATGACAAATCATTAAACAACATAAGGAGCTCTACATGCTACATGGGATCCCTGGGTTGGATCCTGAAAGAGCAAGGGGACCGCAGGGAAAAGCAGGCGACACCTAGGTCAAGTCCGCAGGGAGCAGGGCTGTGCCGGTGCGGGCGCCATGGTTCTGCAGAGGCCCCAGGGCCACGCAGGGAGTCACCACAGGGGCAGCTGGGCAGCCGACACACGGGAACGCTCTGGATTACTTTTACAACTTCTCTATAAATCTGAAGTGAATTTTAAACTTAAAAAAAAAAAGAACAAGGGCCATTTAAAAATAAGACTCCTGGTTTCCTAACAATGATTGATCTTTTTCATACAAAACCAATGCCCTTGACAGGGTTTAACTACCATGAAGTTTTACTGGAGTGCAGGCCGCGCCCCTGCAGTGAAAGGGAACTGCTGACCTCCGAGCGTGTCAGCAGGGTCCCTTCCCTGCGCAGCTGGGTGTCAGGAGGGGGCATGACCCCTGCACGCAGAGCAAGGGCTCTGTGCGCCCGAGGCTTGGCCCCAGCGAAGGGCCTTGCAGTCGGCTGGGGACGGCACACTGCGCCCCAGCCTCTGCCCAGTCTGTCTCCGCCATCCGGAAGGCTCTGCCATCCCTCCGTGGCTGAACAACTTCCGCCCGTGCTCTGAGACTCCGGACTCCCGAGGACACTGCCCCGCCCCAGGCTGTCCCCTGGGCCCTGTGGCGTCACATTACTCTCCACCCCCAGAGCAGCCATGCGCTGCCCGGGGCCTGTCTGCCCACCTGTCGTCCTCCCACAGAGGCCAGGCTGGGAGGAGGGGCAAGACGCCCTGCCCACCTCGGCGGCCTGCTCCCACCCCAGCACCACGCCTAGCCGCACACGCCGTGCGAATTAAACACTGGATCAAGAACGCAGGCGATTCTTTTAAGAGAAAATACCAGGAACAGCCTTCCGTCTTCTGTTAAAAGGTCAAAAGGTTCCATCTGTAAGAAGCGAAGGAAGCAACCCCCTTAAAAGAAACAGACCCTGTCACAAACGGCAGGTCCGCTTCCGCAGACACATGAGCGCCGCACGAGTACCCTCTTCCAGCCGGGAAGCCGAGGCGCTCGCTTTCAAAGGTTTCGGTTTCCTTGACAACAGGACTGCTGGAGACAAGCAAAGAAATAATTAAAAAGTATGTTCCCTTCGCTTCAAACTCTCTAAGTGTTTCTGAGCCGTGACAAACAGGCCACACTCAGCGTCAGTCTGGACAGGGCTGAGGGCACGCAGGGGCACCTCCCGGCCACCGCCCCCAGCAACACCTCCTCCTCCTCCCTGAGGGCCCGCGTGAAGGACCTGAGCCAAACGCCCCGATGGCCTTCGCCTCAGGAACCCGCCCCCCACCGGTCAGATTCACGTCCGAGAGCCAGGGCTTGGGCCCCGCACGTCGAGCCCTGGCAGCAGCTCCTGGGGCTGGGTGGTGGCGTCCACGCTGGGCAGGAGGGGCAGTGAGCAGCCCGGGCAGCCCGGCCCGGGGGCCACACGCGAGGGCCCCAGCGTGAGCCCCCCCAGGCCTCTGCTCTGGCAGCCCTGGGAAGAGACCGCCTCGGCCCTGAGCGCGGCTGGGCCGCTCGTGCAGGCTGCACGCTGCCCCGGCCCCCGTCGCCCCCGCCCCAGGGCTGCAGCACAGGACGGGAGGTGCCAGCCCGGGAACAGCGGGTGGCTCTGCACCGCGTTTCTGTGCCTCTTTCTCCTTTGGGGTGGTTTTTCGTGGTCTGTTGTGTTTTAACAGCCTCCCTGTATTCACATCTCTTACTGTAGGTCTCAAATCCATCCTGGGTTCACGATTTGTAAGTAAACAGTAAACACACACACAGGCTGCCAGCACCGGCCAGAGCCCATGACCCAGGAGCGTGAATGCAAACATGTCGGCTATGCGAACAGTCGTGGCTTTGACTTCGTTTCCAAGCCCTCGCCAGAGCCTGGCCGCCCCATGGGGACATCTCCTACACAGCTTGGGGGTGAGGAGAGCACCCCCAAGGTTCTCCACTCCTGAGGTTCAGGGAAGCCGCCTAGTGGCGCCGCCTGGGCAGGTGGTGCCCATCCACTCACAGGTGCACCTACTCTGTGTTCCGCTTTCCTCCGGGAACGAGGGAAGAAAACAAATTCCTGTCGTCACAGAACCTGCACGAGAGCTCTTCCCACTTTACAGATGAACCGACTGACACTCAGGAAGACGAAGGGCCTTGCCCAGACGCACGTGACTACTTCCTAGCGTCTCCAAGCAGGAAGGTGACACAGAACAGCCCGGAATGCAGAGCAACACCAGCTCTGTGCTTAGGAGCTCCATGCCATTCCATCCCCTTCTCTGGCCCTCTGTGTTTTCATCTGTAAAATGGGCACAGCGTCGGTGACACCCACATTATGCCTGGCACTCTCCGAGGAGCTCCCCAGGGGTCTATCCTGTTCAGTCCTCGGAAGACTCGAGTGGATGCTACTGTCATCCCCACCTCACTGATGGGGAAACCGAGGTTCCAAGAGTTCTCTGACTTTCCCAAAGCTGCACCGTTAGGCAGCGTGGGGCCGGGGGTGGAGCCCACAGAGGGACTCCTGAGCTCAGCTGACTGCCATGCACCCCCAGCTGGGGGCCCACGAGATGTGACACCAGTGAGACGTGACACCAGTGTGGGCCTGCCCCAGCCCAGCCCAGGAAGCAGCAGCCGGCCTCCTGCCGCCAACGGTCCTGGCCTAAAACCCACACGGGGCCCCACCCAGCTCCCCTCGCTGGACCCCAACACTGGCCAGACCCAGACCCGCCCTCCCTGGGGCACAGCCCTCAGCACAGGGCACACTCCCACCCACCAGCTGCTCACTGCCTCTTCCGGGACCCAGCCTGGCCTCCCCACTCCCTGAAGCCTGTCCTGCCCTCTGCCTCTAGGGACCCATCCCCCTGTCCCCTGGATTTCCATCCCCAGTGGGGCGGGCCTGTCACACTCCGTCCGGCATGTTTGACCGCCTACCCCCACCAGCTTTCTCACCAGCAAGGGGGTGTCTGGTCCCCTCTGGGCCCAGGGCTGTGCAGAGCCAGCTCCGCACCGGCGGCTGGAGGGACCAATGACCGAAGGAAGAAAGATGAGGGGAGACCAGGCCTTCTGTCGCAGACCCTGTGGCAGCACCCAGTCGTCCTTGGGGGCCCTGGCCGCCTGCCCCACAGACAGAGACCCTGAAACGAGGCCTGGGGGATTCACGGGCCGCACGGCTGCCAGGCCGTCCCGAGCCCAGCACTCTGCGGAGCTGGCAAGCGGGGAGCCTGGCCGGGAGAGCACCCGAGGCGCTCCCAGCGCTTGATCAACAAATCAAGGTCACCGGAGGCAAAGCGGACTGCAGGCTCCAGGGCTGAAGGACGCAGCTCGGGAGGCAACTGCAACACGAACCCTGGCCTGGAGTTCTTGACAAGACCCTCCACTCGTTTGGGTTGCCATTTACAGAGTGGCCTGCACCCCAGGCCCATCGGACCCTCGCAGGCCCAGAGGAATCGGGGCGGGGCCGTCCCTCCTCATTCCTGGAACTCACAGTGCACCCGGCACAGGGCCGGGCTCCAGGGGCCCAGTGCGGGGCAGCGCACGCGTGTCCAGAGGGGGCCTCGGCATCCCTCCCCCGGGCCTCCCACACCTCCCGTCCTGGTCCCCCTTGTGCAGAATCCACGCACCGAGGCGGCCGGTTCTGGAGGCTGGGAGGCCTTCCTCACACACCAGCAACCCAGGGGCAGCCCAGAGGGCGGCTCGCTCATCTTCCCCAGCACCTGGGGGCCGCCAGTGTGCTCCCCTGCCGCCCGCTTCAGGGGCCCCAGCATCGTGGCGAGTCTCCAAGGAAACAGGGCTTCGCAGAACACCCGTGAGTGAGAGAGGAACGTGCAAAGAGCAGGACAGGAGCAAACAACTTTTCTAAGGTTCCCATGAAAATATGCTTTAATTTGCGTTTGTGTGCCTTCCAAAACGGCACGCCAAGCAGCTCAGAAAGAGCCCACTTGTGCGTGTGGAAGCCCTGCACGCCTCCCTCCAGGTGCCGGGGGCTGTGTAAACACGCAGCGGAGAGCGAGCACGCTGCCCTGGAACCTTCCAACGCTGGCACATGTGCGCGTTAGCATGCTCAGTGCGGCAGGTTAAAGTGTCCCGAAAGCAATGTTGGGGTTAGTCTAGATAATTATAGATCACACTCGCTTCCATAAGGGCCTCTGTCCCCTCAGGGCTCCCCGGGAAAATTCCCGGCAGGAGAGTTAGGCTGAAGAGTCGGCTACCACACAGGCTCTGCAGCGCAGTGCCAGTCAGCACGGTCCTTCCGGAACGCGGTCTGACCGGAGACGGACCGGACTGAGAACACGTGCGGCCCTCGGGCCCGCCAGCCCCGCTCCTGGAGACCAACATGGTGGACACAGTCCCGCAGCAAAGGGCTTCGTGCGTGAGGATGAGCGTTGTGGCATCGCCTCTAACAGCAGAAATTAGAAGCCACCCAAGTGTCCAAGGACAGCTAAGTAAATCAGTTAATCAACGCGACGGGCCGTCGTGGAGCCGGGAAGACTGACGGCCCTGCGAGGCGCAGAGGCCGGGCGGGTGATGAGAGGGTGACGGCAACCTGAGTGTCTGCGGAGCTGGGAGATCTTTTTGTTGTCATCGTGCTACGCTGCGAAACTGTCTTCACACAGGGATGGGGCGGCGGGGGAGGCCCGGACCCTCCGGGAACAGGGTCTGGTCACTCCATTTGGAAATCTCGCCAAATAGCAGGGGGTGACAACAGCAGGGCTGCACCCACGCACACCCACCAGCGCCTGGACGTGACACCGTTTTCACCGACACGTGTACCCCCAAAACGCAGGCCCAGCCGCCGTGGCACTCGCACAGCTGGCCCCTGGTGCGCTGTCCAGGCTGAGGAGCACCTGGAAGAGCTGCCGCCGGTGTGGGCCACAGCCCCACGGCGAGCGGATCGGCAACAAGACCGAGGCATCTGCAGTATCAACTGACGTGAAAGTAACCATAATAAACCCACTACCTGTTAGCGTAAAATTCCTGATGAAAGATAAGTACGTTTCCCAAGAAAAGAAGCTTAGTGAGAGGGCATTGTTTACACTGTTGCCATTTGTCTTCACGGCTGGCTTAATACAAGACAGCTGGGTTCTCGCAGCTGCCCCGTCTTCCATCTACGGCGACAGCACACACCCCCGGGCCCCGGCTAAGCCCCGCGTGCGCTCGGGAGGGGGTGGGAGTGGAAAGGGCAAGTATCTCCTAGGCACTATTAGGAAAATAGTTTTCGCTCCGCAGACCTCATGAAAGGGTCTGCAGGCCCCCGGGGGCTCGCAGACCACACGGAAAACCACCGCAGTGCATCACGGCCGGGAGAGCCGCTGCGGCAGCGGGGGGCACTAAGGTTCTGCGTGTGGTTGGAACGCAGCTGCTACACTGAATTTTTTTTTATGAAGAATGAAAGGAAACGTACCAAGAAGGCTACTGTCATGGCCTCTGGGTGGAGAGGCGGTGGGCAATTTTTTTCTTCATACCTTCCCATTCTTCCTGCGCTGTGTATTTCTCTGATGGTCAAAACACTTCTGTTTTAGGGAAAGGTTTGGGTAGCCGTGGCTTGGCCCTGTGGCATAAGCTGGGCGGCAAGAAAGTCTTCTGAAATCATCAGCAGCCCGTGTATGGGAGGGGGCGCGGGGCGAGCCCGGGCTGCTCCCTCCTGCGGAGCGAGTCAGGGTCGATGCCCGGCACGGAGCACAGTTCTCGGCGGGTGCGCACGCCGCCTGGGCCGCAGGAAGCCTCGAGGAGATGACGAGAATTGAAACTGGCTCGAGCTGGTCACTGCTCTCGGGATGGGGGAGGACATGCCATCTCTAAAGCCACAGGACAGTTACAAAGGGAAAGGTCCATAGACTTGACCGCAAAAAAAAAAAAAGTTGGAAAAAAAAACGGTAATAATGACACACACACGAGCAAGGGCACGAACGAGGACCGGTCGATACTGTCAGCGTGCAAGTAGCCCGGGGAAGGCGGCAGGAGGCTAATGGAGGGGAGCCATGCCCACAAACACCTGTTCCGCATTAACGAGGTGCAGCCCGGGCTCGAAAAGAGCTGCATGCACACGAGTTCACCTGGCTCTCAAACAAGACACCGCCGGGTCGGCAAACGTTTAAAGGAGCCGTGACTCTGCGGGTGGGGGATGAGGCGACACGGCCGCATTTCCACACAGCAGGCGCCGTGCGGGCGCCGTGAGCCACAGACGGCGGAGGAGGCCTGGGCCCTGGCGGGCGCAGACGGGCGGCAGACAGCGGTGAAAGATCCCGCAGGGGGACTGGCAGCGGAGGGAGCTCGCACCCTGCCACGCCCCAGGCCTCCCCCACCCCGGCTCCGGCCAGAATGCCGGCTGCTGGCTGAGCCCCAGCCCTGGGGGTGCAGACTGCTCTCTGCGACACGGGGCAGCGACAAGGAAGCACCAAGGTCACATGTGGGGGGGCCCCCACGATTCCAGCTTCCGGCCTCATCGTCCTGGACACCACCTCGCCGGGGATACGCCCCAGGGCGCGCGCGCTGCGCTGGCTTTCTCGGCCTCCCCCCGCCCCCGTCAGAAGCAGCAGCAGCAGCAAAGTTCTACCATGGAACAGACGCCAGCACAGAAAGACAAAGGAGAAGACACAAACTCTCCAGAAAACACAGGAAAACTTTCGAGGAGCTCAGAGAACTAAGAGAAGACCTTATAAACATGCAATAAAAATTACTTTTTTAAAAAAAAAAAAGGAACATTCAGAAAACAAGAACAAGCTCTCGGAATGTAAAAATACGATAGAACACTTTTCTGAGTTTTCGTTCTACTTCGGTAAAGAAGCTTGAGCGTGGCCCTGGCTGGGTCATGCAGGGGGTCAGCGCACCGTCCCGACACGCCAAGCCTGCAGGTTCGACTGCTGGCCAGGGCCCATACAAGCAGCAACCAGTGAATGCATGATACGTGGAATGAAAAAAATCGGTGTTTTTCTCTCTCTCTCCTCTCTAAAATCTGTAAATAAAAAAGTTTTAAAAACCGTCAGCTGTTCAACAGACAAGTAAGAAATTTAAAAAGTTTATGACAGCAGAAAAATGAAATGAAATTGAAAGAAGAAGTGG
>PVKM010052117.1:0-10311 GCA_004027735.1 Carollia perspicillata
TTCTTCCTATCACTATTGGTTCCCTGTGCATTTTCCTTCATTTCACTTTTCATCACCTTCATTTGTAGAACAAGACTTTTTAAATGAGTTCTTTTTAGGCAACCTATCAGAATAAATTACACACAAATGCTTTCTGATTATACCTCATTGCTGCTGTGTGCAAGTGAGGAGTCCTAAAGCTCAAGCTGCACATGAAGCTCGACGAGAAATGTTCCTCAGTACAAACGGCTTAGTGTCCGAGCACAGCGTACTAGTAGTCGGATAAACTTGACCTTCACTATTGTAGTTTAGATGAAAGGTGTGTAGGTATTTTTGTTTTTATTTTTTTTACAGTAATCAGGTCTGTTTCATGGTTGTGAGACAGAATATTTGCACAAAGCCCTGAGCTCAGAGGGGCCCTGTGCTTGGGGTTGAGTGCTCTGTGTGCCCCATGTTGAAATTCTTAATTTTATTTTTGGGGTATGTATTTTGTAAGTGAAATTTAAGGGGATAATGGAGCATGTGCCAGATCTTTGGAGCTTCTGCTGATGCTCCTTCCTCCACCCCACCACATCCCTATGATAGGTTCTTATTGATTTGGTCCTTGCCCCCTGGTGTCCTGGTCCCCCAAAGCCTCCCCCTTGCACCCCTCCCTTCCCACAGCCCACAAGCACTACTGTCTTCTAGGATAGCAAATGAGTTGTGTCAGTAGGAGGAGTTCTGCTGTTGGCTTTCATTCCAGGTGGGAGCTTGGGACTGGGGTCAGGAAAGCTCAAGGTTGGACACACGTGACCTGGGGTATCTTGGGGCTAGGCATGGACAAAACTGTTCTGCCCTTGCTTGGCACAGCCTCTGACCAGTCTGCAAGCAGAGGGTCTCCTCATGTACCCCTGGGTCAGATACCCCTGTATCCTAGCCCAGAGCTTACAATGCCTTAGGAGTCTCTCATCTCTTTTGGGTTGGAGCTGCCGCCCGCAGGCAGGGTAAATAGACTACCTCATATTCATTTTGAACTGTTACCTGATAACAGTGATTTACCAGTTCTCTGCACAGAGGATTGAAAAGTCCAGATGTTTTCTGCATATGGCACACCAGGCCACAATGGAGTGTGTGTGTGGAATGACCCAAAAATCAATTAAATGCTCCTTGAACACAGTTAGTGGAATTCAGATGCTTGCCTAAATTTAACCAGTTTTTAAAGAAAATGCTTTGGGTGTGTTCACCAGTCCTCAGGAGATATTAGGACATTGGAATAGAAGTGACAATTACGAGGTTGGATATAGGTGACTTTTAAGCCCTGGAAAATTTAATATTCTAGGGGGAGTGAATTAGTTCCTAGTAAAAGAAATCATGATATTATCATACAAAAGTAATATAAATATGTATGTGTGAATATAGATTGTGTCTAAAGTAAATATTAAGAGAGAAAATGTTTCAGAACAATATATAGTATAGAATCCCATTCATGTTATGGAAAGATATGTATTATGTTTCATCACTTGGTGACAGTTGTGTTGTAATTTGAATGTTTGACTCTGCTCAACAACAGTTATAGAATACAGATCAGCAGTATGGAATCAAATCCCAGAGGCAGCAGCAGAGCACTATGGCACAAAAGAAAATATTTTTTAAAAAACACTTTATTTATTTATCTTTAGAGGGGAAGGGAAGGAAAAGAGGGAGAGAAATATCAAGGTATGGTTGCCTGTCATGTGTCCCCTGCTGGAAACTGGCCTGTAACCCAGGCATGTGCCCTGAATTGGAATCGAACCGCGATCCTTTGGTTCACAGGCCCACACTCAATCCACTGAGCTACACCAGCCAGGGCAAGAAAGTATTTCTTTAAAAAAAGAATTTGCAATGATTGAGTTAAAAAGTGATTCTGAAAAGTTGAAATCTGAATAAGTACTCTTCAAAATACCACAATCAATTTATGTCATGTACTTTTCCATTGTTATGCATGCACTGGGGAGAAATATTTGCATGTACATCCAAGTAAGTCTAAAGACCTCTTCCCACAAATATAAAATAAAATATTAAAATTTATCAGTGCTTTCTACTATTACATTAAATAGTGGGACATTTTATAATCCATGGTGTTTTAGCGTCAATCAAACAGAATGATGAAAATGCAAATTAAAGCACAAGATATTTTACATATAAAATATACGTATTTCTGGGAGGATAAACAAGAATGTGACCTGGATAATGAGGTAAGTGAAAGACTTTCAGGAGCATTGTCAAATCAGTAGCAGTGAATTATGAAAACAAACAATAACATTAAATGGACCAGGAGCTCATGACTGACATTTTTGCGTATGCATATTATGCAAATTAATCTTCAGAGCAATGAGACTGGCCTCATAAGTTAAGCATGAAAATCACATTCATCACAATGTAGAGTGATAGTTTATGAAAAAGAAGGAATCATTTTCAGGGGGAGTGCCTCCGTCCTTACAGAGATCACTGACCTCCTGGGAAATGCAGTCTCACACTTGCTCTCATTGAGATAGGGGAACAATGTCCTACCCACCCAGCTTGGAGCATCTCAGAGACTTTTGTAGACTTGTGACTACTTTTTAAACTGTTTACCTTTAACGTCCTCCTCCACCTTTAATGAGCTTGGCTTATATTTGCTTTGTGTGTTACAGTTGCACATAAGATTTTATTTGGGACCAAAACAAATGTTCTACCTCTTCACTAAAACAGTGTTTGAAAACTACCGTTCATATGTGATGAGGTTGCACAGAGGTCAAAGGATGGATAATAAATGTCAACAGGTGTCAGAATGATACCTGGAAAGACAAAGTGTTTGTCAACTCTGAAGGTTGTGGGGCTTATGTAAGAGAGCAAGGAGGAAGACATGAAGAGGGTAGCTTGAAGAGAGGTACAAGGGAGGGGTGCTCATTGGTTATCTGGGATCAGTCTGGGGTCAAGCTTGTCAACATTCTTGTCTATGTTTTTGCTTTTAGTCGTTATTATGCCCTTGTGGACATGACATTGCCACTTCAAGGAACCACAGTGTGCTGGACAAAAGCACACTCTTCTTGCGGTTCATAATTTACTTTAAGGATGATTTAAGTCCACTTAGTTCAGCCATTACCTTCTTTTTGCCTTGACGTTCTGTACTTATTCTTCAGTGAATGGGGCAGTTTGCAAGCCCGAGTGCAGCAATTAAGATCCAGGGCTTTGAGGTCACATAGACTTGGTTTATGGTTCTGACACTTTAAAAGCTGTGTGTGGCCTTAAGCAGGCCATGTGACCTTTGACCTTTGAGGCTCAGGCTCCACATCTGTAAACTGGTTATGTTACAGAACACCTGTGGGTCTATTGCTCTGGGTTCTGTTGCCTGCTGCCAATAAGAACTGTGGCTCTCAATGCCAGAGTTTGGTAAAAAGGAAGGGAATTATTTAATTAAAAGTAACTACTCCCTGGCCCAGGTTTAGAGTAACGGCAGAATTTTGCTGTTAAGTCCCACTGCCTTTGAATGCTCACAAACACACAGTCCTGCCCCCAAACTTGACCCAGTCAGGCCAGTCTCAGAGCATGCCAGTCAGTGGTACTGCATTTCAGCAAAAACAAACAAACAAACAAACAAACAAAAAACAGAAGTCCGTGACTCACTTCTCCCTGTTCCCACCAGTAATCTGTGCTCAGCTGGGCAGGCCTCCTGTGGTTCCCAACACCATCAGCCTTGTTGCCACGATCTGCAGTTCTTAAACCAAAACTGTGTGGCACCTTCTCATGACAGGCCAGTGAGGGTCCTTCCACCCCCTTTTGACCCATTTGGTCCTGCTGTACATGGCTGCCTGCCTTCTAGTTTAAATCCCAGCCTGGATCCTCCTCTGTAACCCTATTTCTGACTGCTCCCATAATCACGTACATCTGCTAGCACTTACATATTTTCCACCTTTCTTGGCCGCCATTGTTAGTCCGGGCAGGTGTGGCCCCATGGCATGCAGCAAACCATTTCCAAGCTCTTATATGGGTGCTGTAACCTGGGTACCCGCTTCCCAGCTACATCATGAATCACAGTCATGCCCATCTACCTGGCCCAGGCAAACTATTCAGCATCACTATGAAGCTGGCCTGCTGTTATTGATATGCAAAGTAACTCTCAATAGCTCTGCTCCAGGTCTCCTATCCCCCTAGCCAGGTCCTAGATTCCCGGACACCCTAAGTTCTGGACCCTGCTACACACCTGTTATAGTCATACTAATTTGCTAAAGGTCGTTGCAGTGCTTAAATGATTTAATGTTTATAAACTGCCTCACATGTATTAGCTACTCAAGAAACAATACTGGTTCTACTGTTCAAGCACTACACGCTGTGCTTGTCCATTTAATTCCCTTGGCTCTGTGGCAACTTCATAGATAAAACAGGTCACGGAAACAGACTTGCTTCACCTTTGTGAAGACTGAGCATTCATCCTCTGTGATCAGCTTCCTTCTTACCCTCAAGCCATTGCCGTCCACTTTTTTCACCTACCCACTCTGCATATTTACTGCATCTCGTGGGAATGTTGTGCTGATTAAATGAGGTAATGAGCACTTAGCAGAATATTTGGCAGATAGTGACGGCTCAATAATTGTTAGCTCTTATTATCAATGGACAGCCTTGAGCACAATTGACCCCTTTAGAATTAGACAGACATGGTTTGAATTCCGCCACTTACTGCCTGTGTGCCATTTGGCAGGTTCACCTTTCTAAGCCTCAGTTTTCTTTACAGATCCTGTAAAGTGAGGTTATTGCTGGAACTACCGGGACACTGTGAGGATCGAATGAGATAATATGTATAAAATTCTTAGTATAAGACCTGGCATAGGGCAGGTGCTCCAAAATGCAAATATTAATTGTAATACAGGTGCTGACAGGTCCCTATAACTATAAAACCAGGTTCACTGCTGAGAGTGAAAATGAGGTGAGATGGCGCACCCTGTGGTATTATTGCCCTGGGCCTAAGCAGGCAGCTGTACCTTCCTTTCTGACTTCCCTCTCGAATCCCAATATTGTGCTGTTAAACAATGTGGCCACAGGGATAATAAGGATTTTCAGGCTAGTTTCTTCTCCCACAAATAGCTGTGAGGCGTTTTCAGTTCCTTTTGGCTCTTGCTCGTTCTGCCTCTTCCCTCACTGCCCATGGCATATTGCCCTGTGAGCAGCCATATCCTCCACCAATTTCATCGCCCTGATGTGTTGGTTGAAATTTTTGGGGCAACCAAACCAGCTATTGCAACTTGTTGCTGGATTGTCCCAAGGGTGTCCAGCCTAATTTTTAAAATTAGCAAATAATCTGAATATACACTTCTCCCTCCCAAAAAATAGACCCATAGTCAATAAGCAGATGAAAGATGCTCAACATCACTACAGATCAGGGACATGCACATCAAAAGTACAAGCCACTAGGATAGCTAAAAAAACAAACAAACAAAAAAGACCCCACAAACAATATCAAGTGCTGACAAGGATGTGGAGGAATTAGAACGCTCACACATTTTACTCTGGATAAAAGTCTGGTATTAACAATTCCATGGAATTGCCGTATGACCCAGAATTTCTTCTTGTATGTATATGTACCCAAGAGAATTGAAAACAAGTGTTTGCACAAAAACTTGTGCAAAAATTGTTCAGAGCAATATTATTCAGAGTAGCCAAAAAGTGGAAACATCCTAAGTGTCTATCAGTGAGGAATGGGTTTACAAAATATAGTATATCCCTATGAGAGAGTCTATTGAAACGTGCAAAGACATGAAGTAGTGATACATGCTTCAACCTGAGTGAATTGTGAAAACACTATGATAGTAAAGGAAGCCAGACACAAAGGGCCACATCTTACATGATTCCATGTATGTGAAATATCCAGAATAACAAGATATGTAGACACACAAACCATATTAGGGGTTGCCAGGGGCTGGTGGGAGGAGGAAATGGGGAGTGACTGCTTGATGGGTACAAGGCTTCTTTGGGGATGAAGAACATGTTCTGCAATTAGAGAGCAACGACAGCCACACAATTCTGTGAATGTAGTAAAGCCTACTTAATTGTATAATTTAAAAGGAAGAATGGGTCCTGGCTGGTGTAGTTCAGTGGATTGAACGTGGGTCTGTGAACCAAACAACCGCGGTTCGATTCCCAGTCAGGGCACACGCCTGGGTTGCAGGCCAGTTCCCAGCAGGGGACACATGAGAGGCAAACACACATTGATGTTTCTCTCCCTCTCTGCTTCCCTTCCCCTCTAAAGATAAATAGATAAAATCCTTTTTTAAAAAAAGCTTGTTGATTTATAAAAAAAATAAAGGAAGAATGGTATAATGTGTGAATTATATCTCAATAAAATTGCCCCCCCCCCCGCGAAAAAGGATTGTGCAGACTTTGAAGGATGGTTGGGAGTGTACACCCTTGAGCCAAGGGCAGACGTATGGAACATGAACTTTGCTATCTCATTTTAGGCTCTTCAGAGGCTTTACTCCTTTCTGATTTTAGCACATTTTCTAGATTGTTGTGGCTGTCAGATAAATGACTTTCCATTGAGGTCTGTACTTGAGAAGACACATTTATATTGTTTGTTTTGACTTACAATTTTATAAAGTGGTGTTTTTATAAACATTGCTGTTGCTGCTATTTATGGCAGTGATCTACCCGCTTTCTCTGTATTAACCTATGTAATTTACACCATAACCCTCGAAGGTATTGTATTAGCCTCATTTTACTGAAGAGGGATCTGGGACACAGAGACCTCAAGTAACTTGACCAGAAGCACACAGCTAATTAGTAGCACCGACAGAAATTGAATGCAGACGGTCAGCCACCAGCACCTGTGCTCCTGATCTCTACACAGAATGAACTTTAAGTCAATCAAAACCCTTTATAAAGAGCCTCAACCCTTTACAGAATTTTGAGTGAGGTAGAAATTATCATTGTGAGCTGAAACCGTATGCTCATTCATAAACAGCAGATGAGGTAGCAAGTCACCGATTGAAATGTGATGTTGCCGATGTGCACAGTCAAGGCGGTAACACTAATACAACTGAGCTGTCCATTATCCCTACCCATGTACCCTTTTTAGGCCTTTTCTCTCTTTCCTCAGGTGAGATCTCTATTGGGCCCTGTCTTCTCTGAAGGTTTGCTGCCCCAGGGCCACAGCTTTCCTCCCATGTGTACACTCACACAACAAACTTTTGTGAGAAAGGTTGCCCAAAAGAGGTTTGGAGAAGAAGTGGCTCAAAATGCCCTATTGCAGTACTCTGGCAAAAGAACTAAGTGACATTTTTATTCAAAAGGGGGGAAAATTGCCTGGTAGCATGAGTCAGCGTGTAATACCACCCATGCCAAATGTTCATTCTTATTTCAGCTCAGAGGCCCCAAGTGGGTGAAAAACAGCTCTTGTTTTTGCTTAGTGCTTTGTGTGGTCGAGTTAGACGGATGCTCTTTAAATTCTATGCATAGGCCAATTAAAATCACTAAGCAGTTCAATCTTTTTTCTTCCATCTTTTTTTCCCCCTCAAGCTATTTTATTCCACAGAAAGTATACATGGTTAAAACTCAAACTTCCCATCACCTACATACATTAATGCAGAAAATGGGGCAGGGATTTTGCACAGTCTTTTGCACATATTTTTACTGTCAACTGACTAGGAGATTTAAGAGTTTTAGGCATCAGTGAAAAACTGGGTGATTTTCTGAGTGGAGTGGAAAGCAGATGGCTGCATTTTGTGCCTTAATTCATTCCGTTGAGTAGTTGGGAGCCCAATCCTGCAGAGGCAGACACCAGGAGGGATAAAAGTGGAGGTGAATGAGAGTAATGGAAGTAGGCTGTTAGTGGCAGAGATTTTCCTCTGGCACTTTCGGGTAAAAGTGACTTCTTGATCACATATGTCAATTTATCTGTTTGAGTTGATTCTTTTCTAAAGGATGGGAATAAAGAGAAGGTATGCCTATGCAGGTATGTGCCCTTCATGATGTCTCATCATACAGCTCTGGCCCAGAGACCGGCCTCCTAAATAACACGCCTAAGGTAATCCAACTGGTTGGAGGATGGCAGGCCCCATGGGCTGCAGATGAGAATATGTCTTTAGCATTTGTTGTGACTTAAAATGTACATCTCATATAACCTTTGACATTCATCCAATTGCTGGGTCTTTGATTTACATGGCCCCATGTCCATGCTATTTCTTATGCTTGGAAGGTCCTATCTCACTTACTTTCAACATCCGTCTTTCCATGTCTACATGCTACCAGTTCTTCCAACCACAGTTCAAAATCCAAATGCTATTGGATTGTGCACTTTGGAAATAATCTCTGTCTTTTTCTTGAATACCTGGATGCACTGCTTGTGACTCTCTCACAGTGCTGGCCACTTTATAGACTGTCACCCTTGTGGACTAGGCTGTCGTGGTCACTACTGGAACCATAAGCTCTGTATTGTCCATAATGGCTGCATGGGGCCTGGTTCAGAGAATGGGCTCAATATGTGTTGAGGGAATGAATGAATGAATGAATGAATGAATGAATGAATTTCAGGGTGAAGAAATATGCTCGAGTGTTCAATACTGATACAATTTTCCAAAGAGCTGTAAACATGAGGGATTTTCCAAAGAGCTGTATACATGAGGCCAACTGTTGGCCAAGACATCCAGTGCTAACATGACTCACTAAATTTCAGCCAACTGGGCTGACCCTCCATCCTGTCCTTTATCAAAAACATCCTGGTTAAGGGATAAAAAAGCACCAGCTCTCAAGCAAGGTCCTTTAAGTGTGTGAGTGTCGAAATCATTGCTTCAGTGAATGGATGCCTTTTGGTATCTACTCTGCTGGTCCTAAGAGGCTCCCCAGGCAGCCAGGGGTTCTGAGAGAAAGATGACCTCTTCCAGGACTTGGGCCCATGGCGAGAGACTGGGCATAGGGGGAGTTACCTTCTTCTATAGACAGGAGATGTCATCAGTGTGATGTCATACCTGTGCACCTGGAAAGAGCTAGATGTGGTTAGATATTGTTGGCAAAGGTTATGTGAGATGACAGGAGTGGAGAGGTGTCCCACTGAGTACCAAGTAAAGGTCTGTTATGTCTCAAAAAAGTGAAGGTTAAGTGTAGCTAGAGGCTATTGAAATAGGCACTGAGGAGAGCATGTCAGTCAGTCAGACACTTTGCTGTGACTGCAGACTATTTACCAGGTTGCTATTGGGTGGAATCAGTGACTTAAGTAATATTAGACAGGGACCCCTAATGGGTGGGACCCTGACATGAAAGGAAAGAAAATTCACACTGAGGCCCCATTCATGCTTTTCAGGTTGAAGAGCAAGTCAGATTTGGCTGTTAAATTCAGAAGCAGTGGGGATACTTATACCTTCTCTAAATAGGTCCCATATAATGGGTTGCAGTCTGTGAAGGCCCTGTTTTCATTTAGATTGGGCCCTTTTTTAACTAGGGTAGAAGGTGTTATTTATTTTATGAGTAAGGAGGAAGATCCACAGGGTAGTATTTTCTCAAGCTTACTGTAAGTGAAAAATACTTAATTTTATTACTTATTGGGTCCATATGCACTAACAGATATTTTAGGACAATCATTGCTTTGGCTATGGGGAATGTAGGCAAGACATCAGTTCCAATGGTTAAGCTTAGCCATATCTGTTTCTATTTTATGCTCAGTTGACTCCGTTTTTTTAATCAGCTTGTCTAAATGTGGGCCAGAAGTGGAAGAGAAAGGAGTGAGACTGAAAGCTGTCGATAATCTGACATCTAGCCCTGACTGGTATGGCTCAGTGGATTGAGCACCAGCCTGCAAACCAAAGAGTTGCCAGTTTGATTCCCAGTCAGGGCACATGCCTGGGTTGTGGGCCAGTTCCCCAGTAGGGGGCTTACGAGAGGCAACACACATTGATGTTTCTCTCCCTCTCTTTCTCCCTCCCTTCCCCTCTTAAATAAATAAATAAAATCTTTAAAATGGTCTAACATCTAACATGGAATCAGATTCATTATCACACACTGCTACCCGCTCCCCCCCACATCACTCCACCCCACCCTCCCCTGGTACAGAAAACCAAACACTGAGTTCTTTCCATCCTTGCCGGTATGAAAAAGTGTTAAGGAAAAAACCATCTTCAGTTGTCACCTAGTCCTTATTCTCAGTGTCTGGCTCACTGTGGACTGGCTGGCCTAGTCCCCAAACTTGCAGGATTCTACCTCCCTCCCTTCTCCCACACCTGCCCCTTCCTTCAGTCCCTCCCCATCTTCAGAGAACACACAGAGAAACAGACACATTTCCTTTTCACACATACTAGTATTTTAATCATGAACACAGAATTACTTCATTTGGTCCAGTTTGATCTCTGCTTC
>PVKM010052118.1:0-10314 GCA_004027735.1 Carollia perspicillata
CTCCTCCTCCTCCTCCTCCTCCTCCTTCTTCTTCTTCTTCTTCTTCTTCTTCTTCTGTCAAGGAATCTCTTTATTTTACCTTTAATTTTAAATGACAGCCTTGATCTATGGAGTAGTCTTGGTTCAGTCCCTTGCTTTTCATTATTTGGTATATTTCATGCCAGTCTCTTGTGGCCTGTAGAGTTTCTGTAGAGAAATCAGCTGACAGACACATTTGAATTCCCTTGTAGGTAACTAATTGTTTCTCTCTTGCTGCCTTTAAGATTCTGTCTTTGTCTTTAAACATTGCTTTCTTTTTAAAAATATTTTATTTATTTATCTTTAGAGGGGAAGGGAAGGAGAGAAGGAGAGAAATATCAATGTATGGTTGCCTCTTGTGTATCCGCTGCTGGGAACTGGCCTGAAACCCAGGCATGTGCCCTAGACTGGGAATCGCACCACCATCCTTTGGTTTGCAAGCCTGCACTCAATCCACTGAGCTACACCAGCCAGGGTTAAACATTGCTTTCTTAATTGTGATGTGTTGGTGTAGGACTCTTTGAATTTATCTTGATTGGAACATTCTGTGCTTTCTGAAAAGGCATGACTCACTCCTTCAAATTAAGGAAGATTTCTGTCATCATTTCTTCAAACACGCTTTCTATACCTTGTTCTTTTTTGCTCCTTCTGGTATCCCTATTATGCAAAAATTGTTATGTTTCATGTTATCATAATGCTTTCTTAGCTATCCTCGTTCTATTTAAATCTTTTTTCATTTTGTAGCTCTGACTGTGTGTTTTTTCACCCTGTCTTTTAAAGTGCTAATTCAATCCTCTGCTTTATCTGGCTTGCTTTTAGTTCTTTCTAGTGCATTCTTCATTTCAGCTATTGCATTCTTCATTTCCAACTGGTCCTTATTCATAGCTTTAATGTCCTTTTTAATGCTGCTGTAATTTTCATTAAGTTCCTTGAACATCCCTATAATCATTACTTTGAATTCTATGTCTGATAATTTGCTTGCCTCAATTTTACTTATCTCTTTTCCTGGTGATGTATCCTTTTCTTTCATTTGGATGTTGTAACTTTGTCTCTCCATTTAAGCTGTCTCTTTTTATTTCTTTCTATGAAGTATGTATATCAGCTTTAACTCCCTGTCTTGTTGTTGGGCTTATATGGTAAAAGTCCTGTGGGTCTTAGTGGTGCAGAATCTTTGATCTCCTGATCTGGATGCTCTAGGAATGCTCTTTGTGTGGGTTATGTGGGCTCTCCTGTTTTATTTTGGTCATGAATATTGTTGGCTTTTCATTGGTGGGGGCTTCTTTCCAGTTTTCTGACTGAGGGTGTTAATCCCAGCCATGTTTTGTACATTGTTGTATAGGTGCTGGTATAACAAAGCAGAACAACACAAAAAATGAAACTAGAACAAGCAAAATCCCCCCAGGAGAACAGCAATTTTAATGACAAAAGATTAAAGTATAATAAAAGTGGACAGAGAAGTAGAACATAAAACAAAGGGGAAAATAAATGAAAAAGAATAAGGGAAGAACAAAAGACAGCGAAGTTATTATGGTAGGAGAAAGTGGAAAGAACTAATATGACTAATGAATTGAAAAAGGAAAACAGGACAAAAGGACAAAGAAAGAGAATGAATAATAAAAACAACAAAAGGAAAGAAGGGAACAAAGGGATAATCAATACTAAGAGTAAAATAAGAAATATGAAAAAAATATATAGAGCAATAACAATTTAAAAAAATGGTGCCTTTTCCACCTCCTGTTTGGTAACTTGTTCTTTATTTCATTGTCTATGGTTGTATTTTGCTTGCTTGTTTTGTTGACTAGGTTCCACGTATAGGTGAGATCATAGGGGAAGGGCCATCAAGGAGTATGTATAAAGGACACATGGACAAAGCCATAGGGGGTAGGTTTGAGTATGGGAGGCAGGGATGGGTTGGGGTGGGTGTGGTGGATTAAAAATGGAGACAACTGTACTTGAACAATAATAAAATAAATAAATACAAATAGAAAACTTAATAAAATGGCTATAAAAAGACAAAAATAATAAAAAAAACAAAGTGGAATTTGTCTCAGCAGAGTTAGTGCTTACCTACTGGGTTCTCCCTTTGAATACAGCTCTGATTTATCTGAGGTGGATACAATCCAATGTCAAGTGCTGTCCATGTCTAGCTCTCAGCAGCCTGTTTGAGCTACAAGTGATCCGCAGTTTGTGGATGATTTTTCTGAGTGTGCCTCTGCCCAGGATGGACCCAGCTGCTCTGCAAAGCTGGGTTTTATCAGCACTGGCCCTAGGGTTGTCACAGCAAATGTCCCAGGTCACCATAGGATCTGCCTCTACCTGTCTCTGCTTGCTGGCCTGCTGTCAATCTTAGCATAGTCACAGACAAGACTGTTTATGAGAGGGCTTCTGGAAGACTCAGGGGGTTGTGGGGCTCCTGCTGAGTTCTCCTTTTGGATATGGCTCTTATGTTGTCTGAGGCTGGTGTAAGCCAATGTCAGCTGCTGACCACATCTAGCTCTTGGCAGCCTGTTCAAAGCTACAAGTAACCTACAATTTATTGTTTATTCCTCCAAGGTTGGATGTGCCTGGGTTGGGTCAAGCTGCTATGCCAAGCTGGGTTTTATCAGCACTGGCTCCAGGGGTGTATCAGCAAGGGATCGAAGTCACTGCAGGATCCTCTTCTGCTTGTTTCTGCCTGCCAGGTTGCTGTTAATTTTAGAGTGGTATTTAAACTCATTACAGACCTGACTATTTCTGAGAGGGCTTCTGGTAGAATCAAGGGAGGTGGGGGTGGCAGTTTGGGACTCCTGCATCTCCCATGGCAGGTGCCTTTCTGACTTCATGAAAGATGGTGGGTGTGTTCTCTTGACCCTGAGCCACTAGTATGATTCTGTATGGAATTTGTTTCCCTGTACTTGGCAGGGCTAGGCCCCTAGTAGGTTAATGGGTAGAGTCTTTAAAGCACAGATTTTGGATCTGCAGGAAACTAGGAGGGTATTTCTATGGCTCTACTGTGAGAGGGAAGTACTGGTCTGTTTCCCTGGAAAGTGTATGGTATGACTGTGCCCCACAGCCCCTCTCTGACATCCCATGAATCCGTTTATCTTGTTTTCTCCTCAGCAGGGGTTAAGATGCAGTATATGAGAAAATAAAGAAGAAAAGAGAGAAAAAAAAAACAGGGCAAAACACAGAAATAAACAAAAAAGAAAAAAAAAAGATGCAGGGTGAGGTGAGCAGGATTCCAGAAGTTGAGGGGAGCAATATCCAACTGTGTAAGGTAAGTGCTTATTCCCTGGGAGGAATTTACTTGTCTCAAGAAAGATGGCTGCTGCAGAACTGAGGTATATTCCAGCACATAATACCCCATAGTTACTCCCCCATGTCTCTCACCATTGTCTCTCACTCCAGATTCTCCTTGCACAACTCTAGTCCACTCTGCCCTTTTTTAGCTTGGGCCCAAGGAAGGTCGTTATGAACACAAAACCTGTGCTTTGGGCCCTTTAAGAATTAAGAAAGAAAAAGAAAACAAAATAGTGACTTCTTCTCCAGTGGGTCTTGTCCCTCACAAGCCAAGACAAACCCTGCAGCCTTTCAACTCTGGATACTATGTGGACTACTGTTCCTGGAATGGTGCTCTGTGCTTGGGAGTCTGATTTTTGGTTACATCTTCTCTCCTTTTAAGAGGAAGCTCCTGCAGCTACACCTGTGCTTCAGCCCACTTCCCTTGGGAACAGGCCAACCCCTTTAATGGCCTCACCCTAACAATGGTCCTTGTATTTTATTTTCCTGTCCTTAGTTGAAAGTCCCTTTTTTGGGTAGTCTTCAGCTTATTTTGGGTGTATGGTCCTCCCCAAATGTTATTTTCAATTTAGTTCTGGGAGGAGGTACATGATGTACTGTGCTATTCCACCACCATCTTGTGACCCTGAATCTGAAATTTTCTTCCTATGAGGCCGCAGGTGGCAGTGGGAGCTTACCCCAAACTAAACTATCACCAAACTAAAGGGGCCTCATCACACTCAGAACCAGAAAAGTCACCAGAAGCAGATTCTCTCTCTTTACCTCCAAAATATTTTTCCAGCAATTACTGCTTAGAATTGTTGGGTGGTGGGTACACAATGCAATATACAGATCATGTATCAGAAATGTGCATTTGAAACATATATAATCTTATTAACCAATGTCACCCCAATAAATTTAATTTTAAAAAAATTTAAAAAAAGAATTGTTGAGAGAAAATTATCCATGAATCCCATTCATTTCTGAATGTCTTGCAAAGCAAGGCACTGACTGTACTTTTTCTCAACTATCTTTTTCAAGGATGTTTGTAAAGATAAAAGACTAGGAAGATAGAGATATTATCTCTCTCAAGACAAAAGGGTAGGCTTGCTTACAACCTTCAATATAGACAGAGTATCTTCTTCTGGAGCAGTAGGCAGGCACTCTTTCTGCTCATTATAAAATATTTGGTTTTTTCAAGCTTGGGGTTTCTTTCTTATGCAACCCTATGGAAATTGGGGCTCTGGGAGTAAGTACAAATGCTGATATTCTGGTAACTGTCATTTCTCTGAGTAATAAAATTTTTGTCTCTAACCTAGGAGGCTCATGTCTTCTATAAATATCCATGCCACTGTGGCAGGCTAATTTGTTAAGTTGCCAAGTAGTTAGTGTACTTGTTAGTACACTTGACTAACTTAACAAAGTTAGTCAATGTGTTAGTCTGTGGCAAGCTAACTTGTTAGTTTACTGCTAGAAGCAGTACATTTCAATTATGATTTTGATAAATGTACATATTAAAATCTTAAAAATATTAATTATGTTTAATTATATTACCTACTTTCTTCAGATAAACCTTTTTTATATACTGATTAATTTAGCACAGGAACAAGATGTTATGTGTAAAGAAAAACATAACTGATGGACAAAAAAAAGTTTTGAGGATTAACTGTGAATGTTGATTTTACTCCATTTAAAATATTGTTTTAATTATAATACTGAAAGTTTTTGTATATAATTCTACAGTTTTAAGTGCCATTTGTTGTTTTTCCCCTTATCTAAGTACTCTTAGAAAAATTAAATTTGTTCACTGACCCAAAGGACAAACACAACTGAAGTTCCTTTTTCTACTAACAAGGCTCTTGAATTACCCTGTTGCTGAGTAGTGAATTATGTTTCTTTATGTTTGTGGTAGAGGATGGCTCAGTGTTAGTTTGGTGTGGTTAAAGTTTGAGCCTAACACAACTTTAAGGTATGAAGACAAAAATAAGACCCAAATTCAATGCTTTTAAACATATTTCATTATTAGCTTTAAATGTAGATTTAGATTTTTTTGTTGGTATATCTCAATCTATGGCCACTCATTCACTCTCCTTGCTTTATAACTTATATAGAAGTTGAGAGAGCTCCCTTTGTAAAACAGCTTTCTTGCAAGATCTACCATCTTCAGAAGCTATATAAACAAGCTTTACAGGAAATGCAGCTGATTTCCTTGGTTTGAACGACTTTATTTTATTTTTAGGCTTTGCACATAGGAGAAGAGCAATGGATACTGGTTAGAAACTGGAGCTGAATGTTAAATATATCATTGTTTTTAAAGACTATTGTGTCTGTAAGATTAGGATTTTACCCAGGCAATTTTAATCAATAAAACAGGAGAGTTGCATGTGCCCTTTCTTTTTGTAAGTATCGTAGACAAAGAATTATTTTCCAAAGAAGATGTTATTTAATTAATAACCAAAAAATTAAAAGATTACAGTGAAAAATAAATGCATATTATGATCTTTAAAAGACTTGATAATTGGAATTGTTACAACAGTTATTTCATTTTAGAGGGTTTTTTCTTGGGTAAATTAGACAGATTTAACACAAAGCAATAATAGAAAATAAGTTAGAAACCATTTAAAATATTTGTCATTTTTCAAGTTTTGAAGCTCAAGTTCGGTCCTACAAATTAAATATTCACATTCAGACGGATGGAAGATGGCAACGGAGTAGGAGGGAGCGGATTTCACTTCCTCCTACACACAGGAAGAAAAACTGGCTAATCCACAGAGGAACAGAGCAGGCAGACAACAGTACCACAACGTATTTGAAAATAAGAGTTCACAAAACTGTAGCGGATACTGAAAAACCAGAAACCAGATGGAAAGAAGGATATTTCAGGACAGTAAGGTCCCAGGGACCAGTGCAGAGACTAGGGTGCATTTGTAGCCCCAGGCCTGGCACCCAGAGTGGGCATTTGGTCTACCACAGACTGCTTGAAAGTGGAGGACCTGCTGAAATCCTTGGGAGAGAGCTAGGTCACCTGCTCCCTCCCTCCCCCGACAGACCAGGGCTTGAGCAACACCAGCAGAGTTCTGGTCACAGAGAGGGGAATAAGGATGAAGAGGCAAGGCACAGGAGTGATTACTCTCAGAGTCTGTGGTTGCCAGCTCAGGAGAGCTGAGAGTCAGGCTGTGATGCACACTGACCCTGACAGTCAATGGGCTGGCTGGAGAATTGGGCTACACAGGGCGCCAGGCTTGAATAGGAGGAATTTATCAAACAGAGGGGCTGGGGAATCTGCTGTGACAGCCCCAAAGCTGACTCTCAACCCAGCTTGGCAGAGACCCCAGGGCTAAAGGGAAGGTATTGCGACTCCCTCCCGGTAGGATTGGAACGGGTTTGGGCCCAAACTCGCTGGACGGAGGCAGCCAAGCCTAGCCGAGTGGGTGCCCCGACACCCCATTGTCTAGTGATAACCACTGGGGAAAAGCACTCTGAAGAAAACCAGGACTCCCACATCAAAGACATTGGGGAAAGGAGTCAGACTAGCTGTTGGGACAGTGCTTGCAAGACAGGCTGAGTAAACATCAAGAAGGGAGAAATGCCACACCAATCACTCCCCAGCCTTCTGCAGCCAGCAAGACTAGAAAAACCCGTTTGGCCAGTTTGAAATCAACAAGATGTGTTTTTTTGTTGTTGTTGTTGTTTTTTGTTTTTAAATGCTGTTTTTTTGTAAGTAATCTTTTTGTTATTATTATTTTTAAAATTTTCATTACTGTTTTATCTCCAATTGCTTTTTCCTCTCTTCCCTTCTTTCTTGATTTAGTACTGCACCCTTTCATTCGAATTTTATCTCTCCTTTCCTACTTCTCCTGCCATTTTTTTTAAATACCCACAGGTGAGATAAAAACTTGGAATTGTGAAAGGACCTGAAGTGTACTCAAACAGGGTGCAACCCAACAGCTGAGACAGTGAGACAAATTTCACTCGACTATTGCAGGGAAACTGCAAGTTGCTGCATATTTGGATTATTATTATTTTCTCCTTTTTTCATTATTCCTACATCTTTATCTCAATAGTATTTTTGTATTCCCCTTCTTTCTGTATAGTCTTCATTGCTTGGTAGGGTATATTGTACCATTTCATAGGTTTCCCTTGTTCTCTCTTCTACATTGTATTGTTAATTTACTGTCCACGACGTGAATTCTGTTCCATTAGCACACTACTCAAAGTCTTATACCCCCTGTTCAGGTTATTCAGATCACATACATTCTGGAATATGAATGTTGCTCTAATAATATTGTAAATAACTGCTGTTCCACACAAGTGTAAATACTTCACAGCACCCTCCCTGGATACAAGCCCACATTACAGTTTCCTGAGCTCTATTATTAGGGAGGTTAACACTATTCTCTCATATGCTACACCTATGTACTACGCTTTACTATCACCTTACCCCAGAATCTGACCTCCCACAACTTCACTGCTTCCTAGATACAGCTCACAATCTTTCCCTTCCCAACAAGAGTCTTATCTTCTTCCCATCCTTTCTCAAAAGTGGCCAGTTGGGTTGAAGATCACGGTTAACACTACACATAGCCAAAAAGATCTCCTATCTCTTATACTGGCTGCTACTGTAAATATCATAGAATACTCCCCTGCTGCCTTAAACCATTTTGCCTCCCATCCCAACTGAGCACAAAAAAGAGTAGGTGGAAGTGGTGAACACCAGGATACCTGAAGGAGACTGCACCACTGAATCTCACAGGCATTCTACCACAGCAGTTCACACCATAAACCCTGGGAAACAGAACAAATCCATTTAAGAAGTGGAAGCTATCAAGAAGAGTCTCACAAACAATGAGAAGACAAAGAAATAATCCCCAAATGAAAGGAAAGGAGGAAACCTCAGAAACAGTGCTAAATGAAATGGAAGCAAGTCAGCTATCAGATATTGAATACAAAGAACTGATTATCAGGAAGTTCTGTGAGATGACAATAAACTACCAGAAACTACAGGAGAACTACAATGTGCTCACTGCAAACTATAGCAACATGACAAAGAAAATAGAAAAAATAAACAAGGGCCAAGAGGAAATGAAGAATACAATGGCTGAATTGAAGAACACAGTGGAAGGAATCAAAAGCAGGATGGATGAAGCAGAAGATCAGGTCACCGAATTAGAAGACAGAGTAGAAAAAAACACTCAGAATGAGCAAGTAAAGGAAAAAAGGCTGAGAAAGAATGAAGAGGGATTAAGATAAATGCAAAACAATATGAAACATAATAATACCCATATAATAGGGATACCAGAAGGAGAAGAAGAAGAGCAAGAAATAGAAAACCTATTTGAAAAGTAATGATGGAAAACTTCCGTAATTTGATGAGAGAAAATGTCACACAAATCCAGAAAACACAGAGAGTCCCAATCATGACCAACCCAAAGAGGCCCACTTCAAGACACATCGTAATTAAAATGGCAAAATTCCAAGACAAAGAGAGAATATTAAAGGCAGCGATGAAGAAGAAGGAAGTAATATACAAGGGAGCCCCCATAAGGTTAGCTTCTGACTTCTCAATGGAAACACTCCAAGCCAGAAGAGAATGGCAAGAAATATTCCAAGTAATGAGAACCAGAGGCCTGCAACGTAGGCTGCTTTACCCAGCAAGGCTCTCAATCAAGATAGAAGGCCAAATAAAGTGCTTCCAAAGAAAAGAAGTATAAAAGAATATGCATCCACCAATCCAGCACTGGAAGAGATGATAAAGGGACTACTCTAAGGAAAGGAAGGAAAAGAGAGAGATAGAGAGGAACACAGGTACAAAAATGACAATGAATAAGTACCTGTCCATAATAACCTTAAATGTAAATGGATTAAATACTCCAATCAAAAGACACAGACTAGCTGAATGGATAAGAAAGCATGACCCACACATATGCTGCCTACAAGAGACCCACCTGAGGACAAAAGACATACACAGACTGAAAGTGAAGGGCTGGAAACAAATTTTCCAAGCAAATGGACAGGGAAAAAAAAGCTGGGTAACAATACTCATATCAGACAAAATGGACTTCAAAAAAAGAGCCAAAAGAGAGACCCAGAAGGTCACTTCATAATACTCAAGGGAAGACTCCATCAAGAAGAAAAACATTATAACTATATGTGCATGCAATATAGGGGCACCCAAATACATAAAGAAAATCTTAGAGAACTTCAAGAAAGACATTGATAGCAACATAATTATAGTAGGGAATTTTAACCCCACACTGTCAAAAATGGACAGAACTTCCAAACAAAATATCAACAAAGATATTGTGGCATTGAACAACACCACAGATGAAATGGACTTAACTGATATATATAGAGCCCTGCATCCGAAAGAAGCTAAAAATGCATTCTATTCCAATGCACATAGAACATTTTCAAAGGTAGACCACATGATAGGACACAAAACAAGCCTCAACAAATTCAAGAAAATTAAAATCATACCAAGCATTTTCTCTAACCACAGGGGACTGAAATTAGAAACCAACCCCAAGGAAAAAAAACCAAAACAGTCAAAATCATGGAGATTGAAGAGCATAGTATTAAACAATGAATGGGTCAAGAATGAAATTAAGGAAGAAATCAAAAAGTTTCTGGAAACAAATGAAAATGAACTCACGACAACCCAAAACTTATGGGACACAGCAAAGGCAGTCCTGAGAGGCAAATTCACAGCAATACAGGCCTACCTAAAAAATATAGAGACATTTCAAACAAACAACCCAACCGTAAGCCTACAACAACCTGAGGAACAACAACAAAGACAGTCCAGAGCTAGTAGAAGGAAGGAAATAACCAAGATCAGTGCAAAATTAAATGACATAGAGACTAAAAGCACAATACTAAGGATCAATGAATCCACGAGCTGGTTTTTTGAAAAGTAAACAAAATTGACAAGCCTTTGAGCAGGCTCATCAAGAAAAAAAGAGAGAGGACGCAAATAAACACAATCAGAAATGAAACAGAAGAGATTACGTCTGACACCACAGAAACACAAAGGATTGT
>PVKM010052119.1:0-10316 GCA_004027735.1 Carollia perspicillata
GAGGGCGGCTCTCTGCTGCCGGTCTCTCCTCCCAGGCCTGTCGGGGGGGAGGCCGACTATAGCGCTCAGGAGCCCTGGGGGTAAACGGGGCCATTCAAAGGGTCCCTCACCAGTGGGAGACAGACTACAGATGACGGTGCCGCAGTGGCAGGAGGAGGACGCCTCGCAATCCTGCGTGAGTTTAAGGTCCTTTGTGGGCCCCACAGTGAAGGACCTCACAGACGCACGTGAAACGGTGACTGGTCCCTGGCCGGAGTCTCGACCGCGGTACATGCCCAGAGACAGCGTGTCCGTGACGAAGGCTGCCAAGTAACTAACCTCTACCGTCTTTCAGCTCCTGTGCATTTCCACGTTTTGGTTCTCTTCACACCGATGTTTAAGTTCACAGATATTTTTAATAAGCTTAGTGGAAACTGGTCCAGGTGGCCTCAGATCACCGGACCAGAAAGACCATTTGGCATCCTTTTTGCCTCCATCCCGGCAGTACCAGAATCGTCTTTAAACATTCACATCTGTCCTTAAGTTTCTGAAACATGGCTGGAAATTGTTCTCCAAAGCAAGTCAGGGGCAAATAAGAAGGTTCATCCAATCCCACCAGCAGGAAGAAGGGAGGGAAAAGGAGAAAGAGCGAGACTGTCAGAGGGCTTCCAAAACCAACAGAGTCACCTACGGAGACCGAGCAGCCGAACTACAGAGCCCGGCAGCAGCTGACACCGCTCTCCAGGGACCTGGTTCCCTTCTACCGAGGCCGGGTGCAGCGGTGGTGATGCTGGGGGTCCTCCCGGTAAAGGGGGAGCCATGGGAATCCCAACCACCCTGTCGCTCCCAGGAGACCATCTCTGCCTTAGATGGGAGAGCCAAGGTGTGGACGAAAGACCGAGTGGACACCTCAGGCCCTGCGTGATGACAGTCGAGGGTGAACGTACAGGGGCCACCCTGCTGTCCTCGGTGCGCACCAGGAAGTAAAGAATGGGTTTCTTGTTTCTAATGACTCTATCTCCTTTCTCACAGGTTTGGGTAAAGGGGACCCTGCAGTGGGCGAGGAGTCAGGAGACTGGGTTCTAATCCAAACGTCACCACCATTGAGTAACTAACTGTGCAACCTAAGGCGTGGGCCTCGGCTTCCTCATCCCTAAAATGGGACAGTTGTGCCATTTCCCTTGACAGTGGTGAAGAAACAAGCAGATATAAAGCAACATATACGAATGTAAAATATTGTTCTAGAGAAGAAGGAAGGGAGGGAGGAATTCATATCCCTTTCTATATCAAGTTAATGACATCAGAAAGTCTTTCTCCTAAGCTTGAGTCTAAAAATTAAAGCAAAAAATTCCTTAATAAACACACACATCCACGGCAACCAGAGAGACAGAGAAGAAATTATTCCCCTCTTCTCCCCGCTCCACCACCAAATGAAATAAGACCATATGGTTTGCTTACACATTTGCCAAGGTGAGTAATCTGTGCAAAATTCGATCAGAGCATCTAAAAGCTAAGTGTGGAATTTCCCTTATTTCATTCCTTTCTTCTCCGTCTTATCAGTGTGATGAGCGGGCTCGCACTGTCTACTTACGGCCCATTAGCCCCCCCAGGGAAATTCTCCAGCCGTTCACAATAAGATGAGTGGAGAGACGAGAGCTTCGCACAGCACATGCTCCTCAATCTGCACTCTTCCACACACGCCTACTACCTTCCTGATCGCCCGAGAAATTAGCGGCCCTCCGCGTCCTTCTGGGCTTGGGACGCGCTGACAGAGCTATTGTAACAGACTCTGATGAAGTGCCAATTTCTAGAACACGCTGCAAGGGATGCAGGGTGCAATTTTCCAGCCATTATTTAAATAGTACTTTTCTCTTCATAATATAATGTGAGACTCCACTGTGAACCCACCACGGGCCCACTGAGCCCCATAAATAAGACTTCCCTTCCCCTTTAATTTAGCCAGTGTGTCTACTTAACACGATGGGGGAGAGAGGCAAAGATGTTCTGTGATGCAACAAAATTGGGTTTTACAAAAAGAGAAGCTTTAAACACTTTTCTAATAGAGTTTCTAGAGATGATCTGAAATGACTTTTCCTGAAGGAAGATCTTGTTGGTTTCACGGGGCAAAAAGGTTCCAGATGTGTTTTTTTGTGTTTTTTGTTTGTTTGTTTGTTTGTTTGTTTTAAGGAGACCACAAGAATCATCTGCCAAATAGTAACAACCTTGGAGATCTCCGATAACTCCAGTACCAGGAGGTGCGGGGCGCGGGCACCAAACAGGTCGCACTCCCAAACTCACGGAGGGAGCCTTTTCCCCCATCCTGCAACAGCCGTGCTCTGTGAAAACACAGTTGCTGTTAAGAATCACAGATCGACGTCGGAAGAGACGCCAGAGGTTCTCGGCACAGTTTAGTCGTTACAGAACAAAACAAAACGGGATAGCATGTCTTTGCATGAAACGCAGTAATAATCCTACACAACCTACTCAAAGATCACAGGGGTGGGTCCCCCTGGAGAAGTCTAGCTTGGAGGATCCCGTGCAGAGCTTGGGAGTGGGGGCATAGAGAGTACTGTGGGCCTGTTCTGGGGCAGGGTGCCTGCTCTGGACAAAACCAATGACTCGTTGGGCCCTCCACACCACCAATACCCCTCCTTTAAACGTTTCACAGATTCTGCGTTTACTAAGGACTATGTTATTTCCATTCACCTCCCAATACCTTTGCTGAGGAAATACCATGGTGATGATTATCGCCTCCACCCCTAACTTGAAGGCTCGGGAGACTGAGGTTCGGGTACTTCAGTGACTTGTCTGAAGCCTTGCAAAGGTGAAGGGAAGGTGGTCTGTCACCTGCTCGCTCCACAGTGAGTGGCCTGGGTGCCACTCACCGTGAGCTAGGGGTGCGCTGTTCCCCACCAAAACCAGCAGGGCCAGAACCTCTCTACCTGGGCCTGGGCCACAGCAGAAGCACCTTTGAGGAGCCAGGTGGGGGCGGTCCCAGCCCAGGGGGAAGCTGGCTTCTCAGAGGTGCCAGTGGGTGAGCGCATGTGGCGCGAAACAGCAAATGATGAGCAGCGAGGCCGTCAGAGACGGAAGAGGTACATCACTGAACGCCAGCTGGGGAAGGTGACAAGCGGTGGCACAAGGAAGCTAAGGGCAAGAGGACATGTGCAAGCCCAGTGAGTGGAGCCCAGTAATGAGATGCACTCAGTCGAGAAGTGCTCCAGGGGGCGGAGGGGAAGGGAAATTCCCTGAAGCACTCCAGCTCCGGGCATCTGTCACCAGGCAAGCCCACCAGGGGACACGGCTCGGCAGGGAGCATAAAGCCAGGAGAAGAGTCCCTCTGGAGGGGCACTGCTCCTGGTGGGCAGCCTCTGGGAGCAGGTCCCTCCCACCAATTAGCAGGCTGGGGCGGGCGGCCAGGCTGTGAGGACGGAGACAGGCATGTTGAAGGGCCGGGGCTGTCAGCGAAGATGGGAGCTCTGACAGCAGCCCATTAGAAAGGGTCTCCTGTCACCGCTCGTTGCACGAGGGAACTTATTTTAAATGGATGGGCCGCGTTACGCAGGCATGCTACGGCTCGGGCATTCTCGGGTCAGAAGGGAAGCCGGACCTGCGATTCTGAGGCAACCCTGGGGGTGACCCCCTTCGATATTAAGGACGCTGGTGATCAGCGTGTCCTCCCTGTGAGCACATGGAGTATGGCCTGGAGCTGGGGAGCACACGCCCTGGGGACAGGCAGCCTGGGTTGGAGTTCTGGCCGTGCCTTGGCCGATGTGTGTCTGGGGACAGTGATGTCACTCACGTGTGCTGCGCCTACAGCCTAGTTACAGTGACAGCGCTGCCTAGCAGAGCAGGCCCCGGTGAGGCCCCCAATGACTGTCGGTACGTCGAGAGCACTTAGCGACTATTGCCTATTACCGCTCTATAATAATAGCGCTGCGACGATAAATGTATTATTTAAAAGAAAACATTTTAGTCCTCACCCAGGGATATATTTATGGATATTAGAAAGAGCGAGAGCGAGCAAGTGAGAGAGAGAGATACATCGGTCAGTTGCCTCTCGTATGTGCCATAACGGGGGATCAAACCCAAAACCTAGGTATGTGCCCTGACTGGGAATCGAACCCGCAACCTTTGGGTGTCTGGGATGATGCTCCAACCTAACAAGCCACCCAGCCAAGGCTGAATGTATTATTTTAACATAGTTTCCTCATCATTAAAATGAGAATAATAACCACAACCTGGAAGGATTTATATGATTATTAAGCAAATACTCTAAGTACCTGACACACAGTCAGTCCTTGATAAACAATAGTTGCCACCATACCCTTGTCCTCAAGAATCTTACAGATGACCCCTGCTCTCCCTGCACCCACCTTTGACCTAGGAGGTCAAGAGACCCGAGTCACCAGGTTCTCAATCATTTACGCCCACGTGGGAGACCCGAGAGGGAAAGCACCATCTCGCCAAGGTGCACGGAGTTCCAGCTGGGTCTACGCTTGCCCGAGGCCGCCCGGGTTTTATCAGTCCCAGGTAAAGCCTAGGTCTTCCAACCTCCACCCACACTGGCTTTTTGCTTCATTTTTGGTAAATCTTGGCTAAGTGACAATTGGAGATTTTTCTGAGCACCGATAGAAAAACGAGCGTGGCTGGTTTGGGGTTACTGTGGTTATTTTCCCTTTTGAAGGCCCCACTGAAGCGCTTCGAGCGCGTGGCAGGAACTGCGGAGGCGGCAGCAAGCGGCAGGCTCGCCTGCAATGGGAACGCCTCCTGAGGTCCCCGGTCTGGGTTTCGGTGCTTCGTGTTAATAAGGGGCCCGCTTAGCACGGAAGCCCACACGTGTGTTGTGACGGAAGCGCCACTAGGTCTGTCATTCAACAGCAAACCCGTGGGAAATGCTGCCTCTGCCGACGAGTCTGTCACCGCAGAGGTGCTGTCGGCCAGGCAGGCAGCAGGACGGAAGGGAAGCCGTTTTTCCTCTCTGCGGCCTCTTCTGTCATCGATACTCAAAAGCGCAGCTTGCTAATAACCTGACACTTGACTGAGTGTCTTCTCGCCTCACTGCCAGCTTCTTCTTGGTCCCGGGAATGTCAATATCCCACTGCTTTGGGCCTGTGACCTACGTAAATAACAACACCCGGACTCCGAGAGTGCGCCAGGTGCCCCAGTCAGCTGACTGTCCGGAAAGGCCAGCTGCCAGGTGCACCACGGGGTTTTGTAAAGCGCCGTAATAAGATCGAAACCGAGCAGGGCGGTCATCACTTTAAGTGCGTGTTCTTTGTGGAACCATCTATGCTGGCTCGTAAGTTCCACTAAACACATGCATCAGCCATGAGGTGACGACTGTGTTCCTCCAACGTGTGGCTCAGGCCTGCGCAGGTGCCCGCATTCACCTGGGTTCTCAGGGCTTCCTGGGGGCAGGTGACAGGTAACCCAGCACGGGACCCCTCGGTTCAGCACCGAGGCCTTTGCAGCCAAGGGGGCCGAGTGCTCGGGGCTGGGAGAGAAGGCACCCTTCTCAGGGCCCACTGGGGAGGCTGGGTGGGTGCAGGCGTGGGGAGTCCCTCCTAGAGAAGCCACGGGCACGCCCCCTCCAGTCTGGCTGCTTCTCGGGCCTGCACTCTGCAGCCTACATGCCAGGAAAGAGGAGGAAGAGGAGGAGGAGGAAGGACCTCTCCTAGTGAGAAAAAGCATCTGAGGGCGTGCTGGGGCCAAGAGGCTGAAATCCGGAGTAGTCTTTGCTAAAATGTAAATGTTCTTAAAATTTAAAGTTTAATATTGAATTTTGCTAAAATTTAACTTTCATGGAAGCCTGACATACACCTGATGGACCGCTGTGCCGAACCCCACAGCCTCGTGACTGCCTCCCACTAAAACAGGGAGAGAGAGAAGGGAGGAAGGAGGAAGCCCTTATGGCAATGCCTTGCCCCACGCCTCGGGACCCATGGTCAGTCTTAGAGATTTGCATTCTTCTTCAGGAAGGTTAAGGAAGTGCACCGACAGCTGCACTAGCCAACGTCACCCCAGTGCTTCCTGCCAGCTCCTCCCAAAGGCCTGCATCCTCCGGCACGCCCTGTGCACGTTCCCTGGACATCCAGGAAGCCCACACTAGGCGCCCAGCCCAGGCGGGGCTGTGAGGGAGACAGAGACAAGGGCGGGGGTGAGGGAGGAGGAACAGTAGGGGCTGCGGATGAAACCAAAGGGAAATGGAGGCATTTCCATTTCAGATCCATTACTTTCAAGGTTAAGGTTTAGGTTTAAGTTTAGAAGCAAAGCTACGTGATTTTCTCGGCTTAGCCCCAACGAACCTCCAGCTCGTTGCTCCATCCTGTCGGAGGCCTGGGTGGGACCTGATACGCCTGCAACCCTGGAGGGGGTCGGAGGTGAAGGACACGTGATAAGAAGAGGGGGGGAGAGAAGACCAGCGGGGGGTAAAGAAGCAAATCCAAGTGAGTCCCTCCCCTGCCACCTCAGACCAGGGGCAAACCATTGCCACCGCTGATTTCCGTAACCGCCTCTCTGCTTTGGCCCAGAAGCCCTTGCAGGCATCAGGACTCACGTTCAAAGCAGAGTGGAAAATTCTAACGTGGAAGATTACTTGGAGGGTGTGGTTTCTCTTTACTTTTTTCCTTAGAATGCCTGTGGAGAATCGGAGGGAGGTCAGAGACAGAAGCACCAGATAAATGGCATATTTTCCTAACTGCAGTCTTCTGCCGTGTGCATATGGGAAGGATTGGAAAAATCCCCAACACATTAAGATATATACTTGCATTCCAACAATAATAATCCTCTGGGCCTGGGAGGGGAGAACTCCCTGAGGCTGAGGGGCTTCGGCAACCTCTGATGAAAGGCACCTGATCGGCCGGCCAGGTGGGCTCCTGCACTTGAGAACTGAAAAGCCTCCCCATCGGGCTGTGCCTGAAGCATTTATCATGCGCAGGGATGGACAGGGTGCGGCTGTAGCTTGCTGAGCTAGGAAAGCCAACCTCGCTCGGGTCCCACGAGTACCCTGCACAGGCCCTTCTGCATTGGGCGGAATCAGTGTTCCTCAAGGTGCGGATGCAGGAGGAGCCCTTACCAGGGCTCCATAGAGGGGGCCCGGCTCTACTACTGCCGTGTCCCCACCACGGAGCCTTGCTATCCTAGGCTCTAGCTTACCTGGGACGGTTTTATTTTGCCCTCTAGGTGAGCCCGCCACAATCTGCCCTGTTCCTATTTCCAAAGCGTCTGAGCTCTGTGCCCTCTCAGAGCATGAAGCTCAGTTGATCCTGTTTGGACTCGGAAACCTCAGGCTAGAAGAGACTTGGCCAAGGGACACAGACTGGACAGAGCAATGGCCGGGGACTCTCCCAGACCGCTGACCCCACCCCCAACCCCACCAAACTCTTCTAGTGGATAAACACTGAGGCTGGGAGTCAGGAAGCCTCCATCCCTCCCTCCCTTCTTTCCTTCCTCTCCTTCCTCTCCTTCCTCTCCTTCCTTCCTTCCTTCCTTCCTTCCTTCCTTCCTTCCTTCCTTCCTTCCTTATCTGTTGAGTATCTCTTAATCCAGGCCAGCTACCATGCAAGGCTCGGAACTTACAAAGAGCGTAAAATCCAGCTGCTGTGTTCAAGGGGCTCACAGTGTATGGGCTAAGAAAAACATGTAACATGTGGTACAAAATTTCTGTATGGGGCCATGAGGGCCCTTATGGAGGGGCGTTTCCACTAGGAGAGCAGGCACCCGCAGAGGGTGCATGAAGGTGTCCAGTGAGACTTGAAGAAGAGTCAGTGCCAGCTGGACACCCAAGGCAGGGCTCTGCACACTGGGCAGAGCGTGTGGGCAGAGCCATGGAAGCTGCAAGTGGCCGCAGGGTCTTGGGTCAAATTTCTTAGCTTCTCCGTGCCTCAGCTTCCTCATCTGTAAGCTGGAGCCCGTAACAGTGTCTGCACCTCGTGGAAGCAGTTCCGAGCATTTCACGAGACGGCGCCTGTGAAGCTCCTGGCAAAGGGCCTGGCACACGAGTGTCGTTTTGTGATTTCACTCTGACGTCGTTTGGAGTGGGCAGGGTGGAGGAGGGGTAAGCAATCCAGCTGGAAAAATAGGTGGATGTCGGAATGGAGAGAGACTTCTTTTCTGAGCTAAAAGGTCTGCACTGCACTGGGACGGTGGGGAGCCACTGCGGGACACGGAGGGCAGGTGGCTGGGAGGCTCCCGTTGCTGCGCCCCAGAACACAGCTCTGGGGTCACTACTGCTCCATCTGTAAACCGGCGCCCACCCCACCTCCGCCATCCTTCCAACAGGGGCTGTTATGAACTCATTTTAACACTCGTGCAACCTGTGCCTCTACAGCACAACATTCAAAATGTGCAGCCCACCTGTTCAGTGGGTCGGCCGTGAGATTTGCGTAGGTGAGACACTACGGAGAGTAAGGGGTGTGCTGTTGTGTGTGCATGGTGTGAGTGTCTGCCTTGGGACTTGACGAGGAGAATAATGAATCAGTCAGCAAAGAAATCAATATTAAAACGCCAACGAGCGAGGCACTCTCCTTACCTAGCAGAGCAAGCATGCCTAAATATTTGGACTCGAGACAAGAGCCAAAGACAGATGCGCTTCAGACCGCTCGGGAAGAAACACGTTGTGGGGAGCGCACAAATCCCCAGGACGCGGGCTGCTCTGCGCTGAGCGTGGGGCGGGCTGTGTCAGCAGTCGTTTGGTGCTGCCTGGTAGAGACACCTCTCTGCTCGCCAGAGGAGAGGAAACGGAAGTGGTGAATTGTGTATTAGCTCACCCACTGGACATCTCTCTTTCCTGAAGCTGACCCATGTCCCCAGGTAGTGACTGGGCTTCTTTCTTCTTTTTAAGTCCTCGCCCGAGGACATTGATATGAGAGAGAGGGAAGGAGAGAGAGACACTGACGTGAGAGAGATGTGCCCTGACCAGGGCTTGAACCCTCAATCTTTTTTTTTTTTAATTTATTTTATTTTACTTTAGAGAGGGGAATGGAGGGAGAAAGAGAGAGAGAGAAACATCAATGTGTGGTTGCCTCTCACATGGCCCCTACTGGGGACCTGGCCTGCAACCCAGGCATGTGCCCTGACTGGGAACCGAACCTGCGACCCTTTGGTTCACAGCCCGAGTTCAATCCACTGAGCTACACCAGCCAGGGCCGAACCCTCAATCTTTTGACGCATGGGCCAAATCTCCAACTGAGCCACACAGGCCAGGCACGAGTGGGTTTCTGTCATGCAAGGTGAAGCACACAGACTCTTTCCTCAGTAAACTCCCGCCAGGCAGTTTGCCAGCGAACATGGTCAGTCTCCCAAAGCACATTTTTGTTTAGGTAACTACAGGGTCCCAGGAACTGAGTTCACAGAAGCACACAAAGTTTTCTCACTGAAGACGAGCAAACCACTCGAACTTAAATTACCTGTTGAACCCCCACTGCAGAGCCCCCTCCCGGAGATTCCGAGTCCGCAGGTCGGATGGGCCCAGAGAGCTCACATTTCTAGCAGGCTCCAGCTGATGCTGATGGCCGAGGCCTCGTGCCTCTCGGGACACATGCCGGCTCCCTGTCATGGAGTCTTTCCCGCAAACTCCACTGTGAGTCAAAAACACCACCCACGTGACTGTTTTATCCCGGGAAGATGACAGTCCGCTTGATTTGAAAGATTCTGATAGCTAAAGAAAGAGCTTTTTTTTTTTGTGCTGTCAAAATAGAAGTGGCTTCTGACTCCATTCCATAGTTGTTCCACTTGAGGACAACTCTGGAGTTCTCGAGCGAAATAGGACGTGTTTAAGCAACTTTTCTTCTAAAAGTAACCCAAACCCTGCCCCCATGCTTGTCTGGTTCCGTAGCTTTTGCCTCCAGCTGCTTTGTGGCCATCACGGAGGCATACACTCCTCACCGTGAAATCCAAACCAACTGTCCCTCCCGAAAGATTCTTTTTTTCTCTCCTCAAACACAGATTTGGAATCTGATTAAAATTATACTCACTGGGAAATCAATACTAGAGAAAAATCAATCATTGTTTCTAAACCACGTTTCCCCCTAGAGAATACTACCCTGGCTCTGCAATGGGTGTGTGAGTGTGTGCACGAGTGTGTGTTTGAGGACAATGCTGAACAGTCTGACTTAACATTCTCTAGGATCCATAAGCATGTATTGGTTGGGTACGGTGGTCGATATTCATTACACATGGACAAAGAAAGTCACTCAAGTCAGCAGAAGACTTAGGTTCACTTCGCCAGGGAAGGATCCTCTGCTGCTAGGTCACAGGCCATCCAGAACCAAGTCTGAATTTGATGGAAGTACTTCCGAACTGAGTGGGACAGAGGGTTGTGCTTTGCTGGCTAC
>PVKM010052120.1:0-10324 GCA_004027735.1 Carollia perspicillata
ACCTTTTGCAACAGCATGGATGAATCTGAAGAACATTATACTAAGTCAAATAGGCCAGGTGGTGAAAGACAAATACCATATGATCTCACCTATAAGTGGAACCTAATCAACACAACAAGCAAGCAAGAAAAATATAACCAGAGACACTGAAATAAAGAACAAACTGACAGTAACCAGAGGGGTGGAGGTAGAGAGATTATGGGGGAAAATAGGAGAAGGGACATCAAAGAACATATATAAAAGACACATGGACAAAGCCAAAGGGTGTAGGTATAAGAGTGGCAGGCAGGGACGGGTGCGACAGGGTGGGTGTGGTGGAGGAAAATAGAGACAGCTTTACTTAAACAATTAAAAAAAAAAGGAAAAAGAAACCACTATCGGTAAAGGACAGTGAGAAGAATACGGTGTTCGAAGGAGTAGGAGGGGCCAGACTATGAAGTACTTTGTAGAGCACAGTGAGCAGTTCGGATTTTATTTCAACAAAAATGAGAAACCATACAATATTTCAAGCATGGCAGTCGTGTAAACTGATGTGTGGTTTTAGAGGTCACTTTGGTAACTGTGGAGGATGGGTTTCTAGAAGGAAGAGCAGAAGCAGAGAGAGGACTAGGAGAAGAAAGCCAGAATCTGGACGAAGGCTGCGGCTGCTGCTGATGGTGATGACAATGATGATGGTAATGGCCGAATGCTTATTCTCTGTGAAGTAACTATGAATGCTCTCCTGTGAAGACCTTCTCTGCATAGGCACCCTGAAAACGATGTTTCTCAAGTCAAGTCCCCAACTCCATGCTTTTTTGGAATGGAAGATTAATCACGTTCTCCCCCAGGTCGGCCTCACTGAGTTAGGGCTGGGAGTGGCTGGCTGACAACAAAACAAGGAGCTCTCAGAGGGGTGTGTCCTTCCTGGTAGTGAAAGGTGGGGCCTAGAGCCTGGGGCACAGAGGTTGTTTCTAACACTGGAGGGTACAAGCAAGGGGAAGACCAAAGCTTGTTAGGTTAAATTCAGTCATTAAAAATTTCATTAAGAAGGAAAAATTATGAATGTGATGATTTAAGATGTGCTTTGAAAGTGGACACTAAGGAATAGCTGATAAATTGGCTATGAGGTGTTGGTGGGGGAGGCTGGTGGGGAGAGGAATCAAGAGTGCTTCCTACGGATTGGATAAAGCCACTGAGTGGATGTTGAAGTCGTTATGGATCCAGTGGAAACATGAAGAACGAACACTTGTAAGAGAAGAAAAAAAACTGAAATCTCACTTTAGACTCATAGGATGTTTGAAACAACTAGAGGGTATTCAGACTAGATATCAAACAAGCAGTTGAATATACAAGTTTGGAAATTACAGCAGAAGTCAAGGATGATGATAGAAATTAGTAGCTTATTTTTTTTTTGTTTATGGTTTTGAAATCATCATGTGGAATGTAAAGTCGTGGGCCTGGATGTGGTTATGTAGGGAGATAATGTACGAGTAAAGAGAACTTCCATCTTTCAAACACTGGGATAATAAGAGGAACAAATGAAGTGGCCTGGGAGGTAATAAGAAAAGAAGTACTTGAGCCCTATGAAATCCAAGAGAGAAGAATGTTGTATGAATGAAGAAGCTGAGTGTTTCTTGCAGAAGCCAAATGTAGAGAAGTTCAAGTAGATGAGAAAGAGGGGTCCATTTATTTGGCCACGTGGAAGTTTACATTGACCTTGATGTGAACAGTTTTATATTATGTGAAGTTTTATAAACCTGTCTTCATATTCAGGTTTTTATAAGCCTCAAGTGGTTGACAGGAAGGAATAATAATCACCAAAATTTTTGTCATGTCTCCAGAAGAATTGCCTGCTGACTTACTTTCTTTTATTGGATAATATTTGATGTAAGTGGTTCTAAAAGATTTTCTGACTCCTCTGTGATTGGAATCTATGACTGGCAATTGATCCAGAGTGGTAACAAAAATGCTATCCTCCTGTTTAATCTCTTAGGCTTTTTCTCTGTAGGGTACTTTAACAAAAATGGTGACGAAGAACTGTTTTAGTGCAACAAGGCTGTGAAAACTAGTGATAACCAATGTAGGAGAGATCAGAGCTGATACATCTGACTAACCACATTCTTTTAAGAATGTCAGAGTAATGCTTTTTGTATTGATTAATTTTATCATTATTCATTTTTAATGAAAGCGGTCACTGACTTAATGATGGTTTATGAATTTTTTGCTTTATGATGGTATAAAAAGTGATACGGTTCAATAGAAACAATACTTTGAATTTTGAGCTTTGATCTTTTCTGGGCTAGTAATACATAGTGTGATACTGTCTTCTGATGCAGGGGAAATGGCAGTGTGATGACTTTGCCCAACTGTGGACTAATGTAAATGTTCTGAGTGTGTTTAAGGTGGGCTAGACTAAGTTATGGTGCTTGGTATGTTAGTTGTATTAAGTGCATTTTTGACAGATTATATTTTCAACTTAGAATGGGTTTATTGTAATATAACTCATAATAAGTTGAAGAATAACTGCATAAATTACTTGAACTGAAAAGTGAAATGTTTATTTGTTCAGTGTTAGCCTGTAGCAGAAAATCTAATGTACATAAGTGTTATTTAATTACTTCTTTATTGGAGGGCAAGCTGAATTTGCCTACTGTTATTTTAATTTATATGAATATAACACTTGTCTTTATTTAACTATGTCCTACTTTTATTTATTTTTTATTTTGGTGGAAAAATTCATTGTCATCTTCTTGCATACTGGGAATGCTTATTCAGAGGTGCAGAAATGTACCCTTTATATTCTTAAATGCATACTTTTGCTTTACCACAAGGAGACCTGCGCTGTGCATTTATTTTCAATATGTGTTTTTTTTGTGTGTGTGTGTATAAAAGCTTTGCTTCATTTGTAAACTTTTATTAGCTTTAAATCCAGATTTAATTTTTTTAAAGGACATTCTATCGTTGCCTTATCCTAACAAACCCTGGCTGATGGCCTTACAAATTTGTCTTAAGTTCTTTATAGGTATGATCTTTTTGACATTCTTTCTTAGATTTCTTGGATCCAAGATGTCTGAATAAACTCCTGATCTTTCTGTATAAGTCTCCTTCTCTTGCATTGTTCTTTATTATAGTACATGGTATTATTGAGAATGCCAAGCCAAAACCTTGACCCCTTACTCTTTCCCGCTCTTATGGCCAGTCCATCACCATGACCTATTTTACCTTATACGTATCTTGCTCTTGCTTGTACTTCCCTCTATATCCACTGTCCTATTACCTTCCCAGTTCAAACTGCTGTCACTGCTTACTTAGACTATTGCGATATCCTTCTAAATGATCCCCATTAATTTACTTCAACCCATTGTCCAGACCACTGGTAACATGCTGTTTGCAAAAGCCAACTCTTAGCATGTCATTTCTCTGCTTAAAACTCCCCAATCACCTGCCAGTTGTCTTTGGGATAATGAACAAAATCCTTACCCCAGTCTACCAAGCTTGCACGATCTAGCCCTGTAGTTCTCTGCTGCCTCACCCAGTAGCTCTCTGCTCCTCGCTCTCTCCTATGTATTTCTTCCTTTCTTTTTGCTTGCTGATCCTTTTGCTGACAGTTCTTTTCCCCTACTTCTTTCTCACCTAGTTAATACTTACTTGTGCTTACGACTTCTACTCAAGTGGTACTTCCTCATGAAGTCTTTCCCCAAACCTCAGATTCCGTCCCATGCCCTTGTATCACTGACTACCTTTCCTCCACAGCACTCACCATAGCTGTAGATTTTTATCTATGTGATAAGTACTATGAAGGCCATTTGATTAAGATTGATGATTTCTAACTCTCCAGGGCTGTCAAACTCATTTTCACTGGGGGCCACATCAGCCTCACAGTTGCCTTCAAAGGGCTGAATGTAGTTTTAGGACTGTAAAAATGTGACTACACTTTAACAGTTAAGTGAGAGCTCGGTGCTGCCCCTGGGTAGAAACAAGGTGCCAGGCTGGATAAAACAAGGTGGAGGGCCGACAGGCCTTGTATTTGTCCCCTGTGGTCTAGACTGTAAATTCTGTGAGGACCTTGATTATGCCTGTTTTTGTTCACCTTGTATCCCCAGCATTTAGTGCCAATAGCATAAGAGCACTCAGTAGGCATTTGTTGGTGAATAAATGAATGACTGAATGGTTTTGAGAAAATTGCATAAAAATACAAGGTTGACTCAGTACATTTTATTATAAGAATTGGAAAAACAACTTAAAGTTCATATCCTACTGAGTTAATAGGACTGTCCTTGTATGTAAAGGTCAGTAGATTTTAAGATTAAAGTTGATTTTCTATTAACTTACTATATATAGATTGATGTATAACTAATTGTGTCAGACTATGGGACTCTGGAAAAGTAATTATTTTCCAATACAATCTACAGCATTTACTACTGTTACTGTCCATGAGTGTAATAACTAACATTAATAACTAACAGTAGCTTCAAAATTCACTTGTAAACCTTATTTCATCTACTTTAAATAAAATTAGCATAAAATGAAATTGGAAATAGTGACTTAGGTACAGATTTAAGGCAAACTTTACTATAAATACACTGAAAGGAAGTTTAATATTTTCCCCCATGTTCTTCAGGTTTCAATTTTTCTACATTTCATCAACTGAAATTTATCTTGATATTTTGCAACACTAATCTGATTTCAGGAGGTTATTGTTTTTCTATTTGTATCTGAAGTCACTTGTAAAAACTGATATTTATCTTTGTATCACATGGATAATTGGTAATCACACCATTGAGCACAGAGATTTTTTATCTCATTACTAGATTTTAATTTATAGGTCAAACATTAATAGTCATGCTAGTTTAATAATAGCTACTACTCATATTTCATTGGTACCTACCATGTTATGGGACTATAATAAATATTAATGGATGATAATCCAAGTGCAATTTATCATTTTAGGAAGTAAATTTAGTGTCTTTCTGATAAATTCTATTAATTTCTTAAAACATTTGGTTTAGTTTGATATGTAGCTATAGTCACATAAATGAGAAAATATATTACTAAACCATATGTTTTAATAAATTAAAAATAATGGTACCTATATAAGTCTGTGGATTTTTACTCCAAATTACTTTTTAATTTTAATTTGAGTTAAATTATTCTGCTAAAAACTATTATTCTCAGATTTTTTATTACTAAAAGTTGTAATAACATCTTTATACTGTGGCAGATTATCTAGAGTAGAAAAGGTTAATTTAACACCATGTATTAAATTTTTCAACATGTTTCCTAACATAATATTTACTGTTTTAGAAATTTACCTAAAAGAAACTATAAGAGAACAAGTGCTTTTACAATTAGGAAAATATAATAATTTAATATTTTTTATTCCTTAAAGATTTTTCAACTGTAGAAGTACACTGTTAATGAGATTTTTTTTACTATTTTTTTCAACTTCTTTTTTTAATTTTAATTGTTGTTCAATCAAGTACAGGTTTTTATCTTTTACTCCCATCCCAGCCCACCCACCCAGTGCTCCCCACCTCCCTCCCATTTCTACCCTGCTTAGTTTTTCTCCATGTGTCCTTTATACTTGTTCCTGTAAATCCTTCACTTTTTCCCCTGAAATTACCTCTCCTCTCCCCTCTGGTCACTGTCAGCCTGTTTTCTATTTCAATGTCTTTGGTTATATTTTGCTTGCTTGTTTGTTTTGTTCTTTAAGTTCCTATTAAAGGTGAGATCATATGGTATTTGTCTTTCACCACCTGGCTTATTTCACTCAGCATAATGCTTTCCAGTTCCATCCATGCTGTTGCAAAGGGTAGGAGCTCCTTCTTTCTTTCTGCTGCATAGAATTCCATTGTATATATGTACCATAGTTTTTTGATCCAATCATTTACTGATGGGCATCTAGGTTGCTTCCAACACTTGGCTATTGTAAATTGTGCTGCTATGAACATTGGGGTGCATAGGTTCTTTCAGAATGGTGTTTCAGGGTTCTTGGGATATAATCCTAGCAGTGGAATTGCTGGGTCAAAAGGAAGTTCCATTTTTAGTTTTCTTAGAAAATTTCATACTGTTTTCCATAGTGGTTGTACCAGTCTGTAATCCTACCAGCAGTGAACTAGGGTCCCCTTTTCTCCACAATCTCTCCAACACTTGTTGTTTGTTGCTTTGTTTATGATGACCATTCTGACCTGTGTGAAGTGGTATCTCATTGTGGTTTTAATTTGCATTTCTCTGATGTCTAGTGATACTGAGCATCTTTTCATGTGTCTCTGAATCCTCTGCATGTCCTCCTTGGAGAAGTGTCTGTTCAAGTAAATTGTCCACTTTTTAATTGGGTTGCTTGTCTTCTTCGTAGAGTGGAGTCGTGTAAGTTCTTTGTATATTTTGGAGATTAAACCCTTGTCTGAGGTATCATTGGCAGATATGTTTTCCCATACAGTTGGTTCTCTCTTTATTTTAATACTGTTTTCTTTAGCCGTGCAGAAGCTTTTAATTTTGATGAGATCCCATTTGTTTATTCTTTCCTTTATATCCCTTGCTCTAGGGGACATAGCAGTAAAAATGTTGCTATGTGAGATATCTGAGATTTTCCTGCCTATGTTCTCCTCTAGAGTTTTAATGGTGTCACAGCTTATATTTAAGTCTTTTATCCATCTTGAATTTATTTTTGTGTATGGTGTAAGTTGGTGCTCGAGTTTCATTTTTTTGCATGTAGCTGTCAAGTTCACCCAACACCATTTGTTGAAGAGACTATTTTTACTCCATTTTATGGTGTTGCCCCCTTTGTCAAATATTAACTGACTGTAGAGACTTGGGTTTATTTCTGGGCTCTCTGTTCTGTTCCATTGGTCTATGTGCCTGTTTTTATGCCAGTACCAGGCTGTTTTGATTACAGTGGCCTTGTAATACAGTTTGATATCAGGTATTGTGATCCCTCCTACTTTGCTCTTCTTTCTAAAAATTGCAGCTGCTGTTTCGGATTGTTTATGGTTCCATACAAATTTTTGAAGTGTTTTTTCTATGTCCGTGAAATATGCCATTGGTAATTTAATAGGTATTGCATTAAATCTGTAAATTGCTTTGGGTAGTATGGTCATTTTGATGATGTTAATTCTTCCAATCCATGAACACGGTATATGTTTCCATTTGTTTGTGTCTTCCTTGACTTCTTTCTTCCATGTTGTGTAGTTTTCTGTATACAGGTCTTTCACTTCCTTGGTTAGGTTTATTCCTAGGTATTTTATTTATCTTTTTGCTATATCAAATGGGATCAAGAAAAAAAAACTAAATTTTTTTCTTGATTTCTGCTTATGCTGTTTCATTGTTGGTATACAAAAATGCCTTTGATTTCTGGATATTGACTCTGTATCCTGCTGTTTTGCTGAATTCATTTATTAGGTTGAGCAGTTTTTGAGTGGAGTATATAGGATTTTCCATATGCGCTATCTTGTCGTCTGCAAACAGTGACAGTTTTGTTTCCTCCTTTCTGATTTGGATGCCTTTTATTTCCTTTTCTTGTCTGATCACTGTGGCTAAAACTTTCAATACTATATTGAATAGAAGTGGTGAAACTGGACAACCCTGTCTTGTTCCTGTTCTTAGTGGAAAAAAATTTAGTTTTTGCCCATTTAGTATAATGATAGCTGTAGGTCTCTCATATATGGCCTTTATTATGTTGAGGAATGCTCCCTCTTTTCCCATTTTGCTGAGTGTTTTTATCCTAAATGGGTGCTGTACCTTATCAAATGCTTTTTCTGCATCTATTGATATGATCATGTGATTTTTGTCTTTGCTTTTGTTTAGTAAATGTGATGTACTACATTTACTGATTTGCGAATATTGAACCATCCTTGCATCCCTGGGATGAATCTCACTTGGTCATGGTGTATGATTTTTTTAATGTAATGCTGAATTTGGTTTGCTAATATTTTGTTGAGGATTTTAGTGTCTATGTTCATCAGCGATATTGGCCTAAGTTTTCTTTCTTTGTTGTGTCTTTATCTGGTTTTGGGATTAGGATGATGCTGGCTTCATAAAAAGAGTTTGGAAGTCTTCCATCATTTTGAATTTTTTCAGATAGTGTGTGAAGGAGAGGAATTAGCTCTTCCTTAAATGCTTTGTGGAATTGTCCTGTGAAACCATCTATTTTAGGGCTTTTGTGTGTTTAGATTTTTTTGATTACTGCTTCAATTCCATCTGCTGTTATTATTCTGTTCAGGTTTTCTGCTTCTTCATTCACTTTTGGAAGATTATATTTTTCTAGAAATTTGTCCATTTCACCTAGGTTTTCACATTTCTTGGCATACAGTTCTTCATAGTAATTTCTTACAATCCTTTGTGTTTCTGTGGTGTCACTTGTAATCTCTCCTCCTTCATTTCTGATTGTGTTTATTTGGGTCCTCTCTCTTTTTTTCTTGATGAGCCTGCATAAAGTTTGTTGATTTTGTTTATCTTTTCAAAAAAACAGCTCCTGGATTCATTGATCCTTAGAATTGTGCTTTTTCTCTCTATGTCATTTAATTCTGCTCTGATCTTGGTTATTTCCTTCTTTCTACTTGCTCTGGGCTGTCTTTGTTGTTGTTCCTCGAATTCTTGTAGGAATAGGGTTAGGTTGTTTGAAATGTTTCTATCTTTTTCAGGTAGGCCTGTATTGCTATGAGCTTCCCGCTCAGAACTGCCTTTGCTGTGTCCCATAAGTTTAGGGTTGTTGTGAGTTCATTTTCATTTGTTTCCAGAAACTTTTTGACTTCTTCCCTAATTTAATTCTTGACCCCTTCATTTTTAATAGCATGCTATTCAATCTCCATGATTTTGAGTGTTTTGGGATTTTTTCTTTGGGTTTCCTTTCTAGTTTCAGTCCCTTGTGGTCAGAGAAAATGTTTGGCATGATTTCAATTTTCTTGAAATTGTTGAGGCTTGTTTCATGTCCTATCCTGTGGTCTGTCTTTGAAAATGTTCCATGTGCATTTGGAAAGAATGTGTATTTAGCTTCTTTGGGATGAAGGGCTTTATATTATTAGTTAAGTCTATTTCATCTAGGGCTTTGTTCAATGTCACAACATCTTTGTTGATATTTTGTTTGGAAGATCTGTCCATTTTTGACAGTGGGGTGTTAAAATCCCCTTCTATAATTGTGTTGTTGTCAATATCTTTCTTGAAGTCCTGTAAGATTTTCTTTATCTATTTGGGTGCTCCTATGTTGGGTGCATATATATTTACAATGTTTATGTCTTCTTGGTAGAGTCTTCCCTCGAGTATTTGAAGTGACCTTCTGGGTCTCTCTTTATAGCTCTTTTTTTGAAATCTATTTTGTCTGATATAAGTATTGCTAGCCCTGCTTCTCTTTCCTGTCTGTTTGCTTGGGAAATTTGTTTCCAGCCCTTCACTTTCAGTCTGTGTATGTCTTTTGTCCTGAGGGGTGTCTCTTGTAGGCAGCATATATGTGGGTTATGCTTTCTTATCCATTCAGCTATTCTGTGTCTTTTGATTGGAGCATTTAATCCATTTACATTTAAGGTTAATATTAATAGGTACTTATTCATTGCCATTTTCGTACCTGTGCTCCTCTCTGTCTCTCTCTTTTCCTTCTTTTCCTTAGAGCAGTCCCTGTAGCATCTCTTGCAGATCTGGATTGGTGGAGGTGTATTCTTTTAGATTCCTTTTGTCTTGGAAGCTCTTTATTTGGCCTTCTATCTTGATTGAGAGCCTTGCTGGGTAAAGAAGCTTAGGTTGCAGGCCTCTGGTTCTCATTACTTGGAATATTTCTTGCCATTTTCTTCTTGCTTGGAGCGTTTCCATTGAGAATTCAGCAGCTAACCTCATTGGGGCTCCCTTGTAGGTTACTTCCTGTTTCTCCCTTGCTGCCTTTAAGATTCTCTCTTTGTCTTGGAATTTTGCCATTTTAATTATGATATGTCTTGAAGTGGGCCTCTTTGGGTTCCTCTTGATTGGTACTCTCTGTGTTTCCTGGATTTGTGTGAATTTTTCTCTCATCAAATTAGGGAAGTTTTCCATCATTACTTTTTCAAATAGATTTTCTATCCCTTGCTCTTCTTCTTCTCCTCTTTGTATTACTGTTATATGGATATTATTATGTTTCATATTGTTTTGCATTTCTCTTAATCCCTCTTCATTATTTCTGAGCCTCTTTTCCTTTACCTGCTCTTCTGGGTGTTTTTTCTACTTTGTCCCCCAACCCACTGATCCGATCTTCTGCTTCATTGATCCTGCTTTTGATTCCTTCCACTTTGTTCTTCAGTTCAGAAATTGTATTCTTCCTTTCCTCTTGGCCCTCATTGGTAATGTCCATTTCCTTTTGCATATTGATGTAGTTTGCAGTGAGTTC